>SNQJ01S0047836.1:21105-47980 GCA_010110895.2 Picea sitchensis | reverse complement strand
ATAGAGGTAAAATAATCTTGTGGAACCACACTTTCGAATAGAAATAGCAGTACCAGCATTTGAGCACAAGACTGTTCTTTCTGTTGATGATTTAAATAGGAAATGCTCAGTTTCAAGATAGTTATTAAAATTCAAGTTCTTAGAATAGGTGTGTGTTTTATTCTAAGGATAGCATTCAGATAGAGACTAAATCCTTACCCACACATACTGTGTATCGGCTCAAAGTTTACCAACCCTGGTTTGACAATTTAGTGTTTTAGGTCACTTAAAAGCTTCAATTTAGCAGCCTGACAATGGCCTTCACCTTTTCTGTGTCCAAAGAGTTTCCTTCACCGGAAATGATATGACCTAAATAGTGGATTTATTTATGGAAGAAGGAACACTTTGACAACTTCCCATACAATTTGTTCTCTGTAAGGCAGGACAACACCACTCGCAGGTGTTCCTCATGTTCTCTTTCATTTTTGGAGTAGATGAGGATGTCATCTAGAAAGACTTGTACAAAGCAGTCTAAGTACTTCCAGAATGCACCATTCATGAGGCTCATGAATACTGTTGGTGCATTGGTCAAAATGAAAGGTACTACAATGAACTCGTAATGCCCAAACCGAGTTCAAAAGGCAGTTTTAGGAATATCGTCTTCCTTAATCCTTAATTGGTGATACCCTAATCACAAATCAATTTTTGAGAATATCGTTGCTCCTTTCATTTGATCAAAGAGATCATCTATTCATTGCATTGGGTACCTATTTTTCATTGTAGCACGGTTCAAGTCCCTGTAATCTATACACAATTGTAAGGAACCATCCTTCTTCTTCACAAAAATTACTGATGCACCCCAAGGTGAGACACTGGGCCTTATTAGCCCTAAGTCGAGTAGCTCTTTCAACTGCATCTGCAACTCACAAAGTTTTGGCATTGTCATCTTATACGGAGTCTTGGAAATTGGTTCTGCACCAGGTTTTATCTCAATAGTAAAATCAAGCTCCCTCTCAGGAGGTAACCCTGACAACTCGTTCGAAAAAACATCCTTAAACTCTGACAATACTGGGTATTGATCCAAGGAGGGTCCTTTCCTTTCATTCACTGCTTCCACTACATATAGTTGACACCCTTGCCTCATGCACTGCTTAACCTATATATTTAGATATATTCCTTTTATATATATTTAGATATATATAAGTATAAGCTATATATACAAAAAAATATAATAATAAAATTGAACTAAACGAAATTAATAATCTCGTAAGTAAATAAAAATAAAAATAAATAATAAAAAAAACATCGATTATCCTTGGGCATCGTGGGACCTCGCATTAGGCCCACATGCCCCCCTCCCTCTTTTCTCGCCTATTCAAGCCAAAATTAAAATAATAGTAAAAAAAAAACAACTATACAACCCTAAACAAACCCTAACCCTGAATTCATTTCTACAATTTCTAATTCCAAAACGGGGTTTTCCTTATTCTTGCCTCGCACAACCCGTGGTCTCTCATGGATTCTCCTCATCATGGCTTTCCGCTCAGAGATTGGGTGTTGTGTCGAGCTTTGGCTCCTGACTCAAGCGCGAGGGTTAGCGACCTCTTGACTCAGGCGTGGGGGTTGGCTCTTTGTCCTGCACCCTTCAGTTATTTATTACATCTACATTACATTTATTATTTTTGTTTTGAAAGGCGTGATGGGGTATGGATTGCATGCATCCTTGGCATGTGGCGATGGCTAGAGGCCTTCAAAGCCTGAACAAGCTTGCCAAGTCTCTTATGACTTCCCTATCTATTTTTTTTTCACTTTTATTTTATTTTTACATTCTCTCTCAGATTTGTCTGGCTAGTTGTTTTGTGTTGTGTTGCAGGTTTTTGGCTCGGTGTTGGGCCTACGGGTTATTCCACTAGGTTGGTGTATTGTGCCTGGTGCGTTAGCTTGTGTGTTGTATAGTGTGCCTGTGTAAATGCCTGTGGGCTTGGCATTGGGCTTGTATGATGCATGGATTTTGTGGGCTGGGATGCAGACGCATAGTGCATGCAAACCTCTGGGCTCTCCTCCTTTGCGACTTGGCACTTGATGTAAATCTGGATTTTTGTATTTTTTTTAAAAATTGAAATATGGGATTGAAGAGTTTGTGTTGTCTCTCACATTGACTTCGTATTGTGATATTGGTCTTTTGGCTTTGGGTTCTGACAATCCGTTAAAGATTGAAATATTATAGCTTGAAACAGTCTGAATTTTGTGAGGTATTTAAACTCTCTGCCCCATAAAATTAGTTTGAATTCTGCGAGGTGTTTGAACTCTCTGCCCCATAATTTTTCTGATTATCAAATGAACTTCCATTAATAACTTTTACATTTATTCTTTAGTTGTTTTTTTTATAACAAGAATTTGGCGCCAGACTCTGCCATTAAGCCCTATCTCAGCTTGGAACGTCTGTTAGGTAATGGCAAGATTCCATTACGTTTTTCCCCTTCACTTTTCCCATGCAAAGCACATAGCTCTTTTTGCTTTGATGGAAATCTGATTCTCAAACTGTTCTTTAATGGACTACTTTGAAAGAAATTTCATTTGACAATAAACTTCATCGAAACCCAAATATGACTCCATGGAAACCGTATTTAGGGATTTTTGTTTCTTCTTCAAAGAGTGAGGGCCACTTCATTAAGCTTAATTTTGATACAAGGTTTTTCTTGTTTACTTAGCTAAGGTGCTGATGAATGAATATCCATGTACAGAGTAAGTAAATTTTGTGTTTTCATGCATCATTAATAGAAATTCTGTTATAGAGTTTCACGAAGAAACTTCCCAAAAAAAAGTTGTATCTGCCAACGGGTTCACTGACGAGGTTACACTGCCCACCAGGTTATGTTTTTGTTGTGGTTCTCCCCAGCCGAAATGAGCTCAGTTCCAAGGATATGAGGCTGGGTGAAATTTAATGTAAATAGACCAGCCCAAAGTGACCTTTCCAACTTTACACAATTAAACTATATTACCCAAAACCTGACTAGGAGACCAGTTTCTTATTCGGTTCTCATTCCCATTCTTGTCTTAACATTGAACTAGTACATTTCCTCTTTGTGGTCATTAATAAAATTATCTTGTCTAATCTTATTACTAATCAATTTTCATGGATAATATATAATGTGAAGGTGGTGGGTTCATCTTTCTTATCCTCCTAAACCCTCTAGCCCTGCTTTTCATGTTTTTGTTACTTGTTCTCTTTCCTGTTTCCTGTTCTGTTAATGTGAATTTAACTATATTCATATATTTGTGCAATATAGGACATCAAATAAAGTTTGTAACAGTATGCACCACTATCTATCTTAGCCCAATACCTACAGCCGTATATCTTAGCTCACTAATCTGTGGTATGTGTTACCAGCTGCAATGACGTCTCATTTATGTATTACTGCTTTCACAGGCCAATCTCAAGTCCTGTGTAAAGTGGAATTTAAGAATTCTTTCTTCAGACTATGACAAACACACAATAGTCTTTTTCATGCTATCTCAGATAATTTTTCCGCGAAAGAAATTCTATCTATTTTTAAATATTTTGAAGCATGGGTTTTTTTAGACTCAACATTGGTTCTGACAACTACTTCTTAATCAATTTCTTGTTAACCTTCTACATCTTATTAGGTTTATAAGGCTTTGGTGCTAGAGTGTAACAATGCAAATTGGATTACAGATGAAAAATACAAAATCTCAGTGTTGTGGGTGGTCAAGCCCAGGTTTCAGTTTTGAAACCAGGCTTTGATACCATATGTAAGGTCTCTCCCAACAGAGCCTTATAAAACATAAGTTTAAATAGATAAATGCTATCCTAACTTCTTTACAATTCATTATTCAACATATAACCATTCATTATTCAGCATATAACCATGTTCAACAAAATTAAAATTTATGAGAAACATGATAATAAACCACATATTCAACATAGTTGTTATGAACAATATATAAATAATGAACACAACATAATAATGAAAATACCTCTAACTGATGTTGTTCTCCAACTCTATCCAAGCTCCAACTCTATCCAAGATGAAGCTCTACCCAAAACTGCCCAAAATAATAATACACTTGTTCTATTAATGCCCCCCCAAAACTGCTCAAAACTGACTAACCTCCCAGCCAGCTAGGAACAACCTATCCAGCTCCCTAGATCCAGGATTCCTTATGGTTTCCTTGCCCCTGAGCCCAAAACTCCCAGCAACAGGTGCCCCCCTATGAAATTCCTCAAACAAACTCCTCAAGCAAGCTGCCAGTAAATCCAGAAATATATATCCAGTCTAAAAACTTCCTCTGATCACCTTCCCCTTTTCTCATATGAAAATCTTACCCAAAACCAAAGAAGACCCGTTCCTGAGTGTTCCCCCCTTGTCTTATCCTCCCTTCCCCATTATTCACCGCCTTATCCCCCCATTAAGTCTCAACCACCTTATCCATCCATTAAGTCTCAACCACCTCATCCCCTTTTTCATTGATGGGTCCATCTACCGATACACTAAGTCTCAAAAATGAAAATTATTAATTTATTAAACCAATATTCCTTAAACAATATTTAATCATGATAATTAATTAATTAATTAATTAATTAAACTAATATACATTCAACAAATATTTCATCAGGACAATTAATTAATTAATTAAACTAATATACATCAAAGAAATATTTAATTATGACAATTAATTAATTAATTAATTAGGGTTGTTACAGCCTACATGCACACATGGATGATATACTCAATGACTATGACACAATGCAATCTGATATTCTGTGCTTGCAGGAAACATACATGACATTATGCATGCAAACAAGCTATTTCCAAATCACAATTGCATATCGAGTTACATTACACATGGGGGGATGATATTAGTGAAAAAACATGTAACAATTTTGGAGCATATGCATTTCCAAGAAAACAATCTTGATATGGTGCTTGCAAAAATGTTTCTCCATGCATCATAAATTGCAATATTGAATCTCTATGTTGCTCTGCATGCAACATTCTCCAACATACTAAATGTTCTTTCCCATGCATTAGAGAATTTGCATTTGAACGAAACCATTGTCATTATAGGAGACTTCAATATTGACATGCTACAAAATAATGCCAGAACAAAAAAATTGGAAAACTACATGTGCAAATACAAAATCTGCTTTTTTTTGGACAAGATAAACCATGTACAAAACACACTTATTGACCATGTATGGTCGAATGTGCCCATTTATCAATACATCATCTTTATCTTAGACACATACTAGTCTGACCACGATACAATTGGTATTGCACTTGAATTATGAGGTATACATCAAACATATTGCAAAATCATATTTCTATGTTTCAAAGCATATCTGTCTAGCTTGTTGCAGAAGACCAAGTTATCCAACTTCTTAGTTTTCCCTTCTTTGTAATTGATTTTGGACACAAAAGTTTTTTACAAACGTTAGTGTGTCACACGCCAACCATAAGACATCGGGATGGTAGATGATCCCCAAAGAACCTCCCGAATTAGTTAATCATAATATTATGTTAATATGTGGTTAATATGCAAACAAGACAATTTTTTCTTGTGGTGTGTATAGTTCAAACACGAGACTTAGAAAATTTCAATTTTTGTCTCAGTGACTTGAAATAAAGGTTCCTGGAAAAAAGGACCAGCAATCACACACATTAAACATTCAAATATAATAAACACAATTTCTTGACATCTAGCATAGTTGAAGAAAAAAATTTAGCATTCCGATTTGAAATTTATCAAAAATTAATAATGTTTGTTACATATTTATGGAATATGTTCCATATTTCTGCAAATTTAAATGTATTTTTCATATAGACTGGGATTGGGGCTCCCACGGACCATAAAATAAATAAGTAAAATAAATAGGACTGTAGAAAGAAGAAGTGTGTGATGGTAGAGAGGAAGACCTGAAAAGAAGAAATTGGAAGTTATGAGTCTTTGGTTAGAGATTTATTTTTAAAGAGGTAGAATATATGGATTGATAAAGAAAGAAAGTTGTGATTAGTATAGACTTACTATGAAGCTTATTCCTTTTTTTTTTTTCTCGTCGACGACCACTTGAATCATGCCAATGGGTTGTTGCCCTTCGTCGGTGAGCTTGTCCATTCTCCTTTGGAGCCATTCTTCAATGTAGCTTCTCATCGGGGCCACGTTGATTTCATCCCAGATTTCTATGTCGAAAATCTCATTTTCTAATTTCCTTAGATCCATAGAAATACTATGTAGAGCCTGTTCAATTTCTTCATTGTGTGTCGAATAGTCCACTAGGTAGTTCTCGACGTCATCTTCACCATATTCAAGGATGTCGTAAAATTTTTCTAAACACAACCCCTTTAAAATATCAAGTTGTTCATCGAAGGTTTGCTTGGTTAAGGACAAGGATTTGAGGATTAAGTTTGGGTCTTGAACCTCATTGGTACTTCCAACTAAGTATTTTTGGGTCAGGTTTCTAAATAATTCTTCTTTCTCTGATATGGCTTGTTAACATAATTCAACAATGAGCTCGAGGTTCTTAACTTTCTCTTTCCAGCATGCTTTTAATTATTTGATCCGATTTGGGGAGGAGAGATCCTCTTGTCTTCTTTTCAGATCTGAGTTGTTGATGGCATGGTTGGAAAAATGGATCACTGTCTGTTGATAGAAATGTTCTTCATTTTTTAAATTCGTCTGCAAATGTTCGTGCAAATCATTTTCCCTTTCTTGAAAGGGTGCTATATTTTGTGATGCTTCCCAGGATTCAATAATTACCTGCATTGTTTTCTTGATATTATTCCCTACATAGCCTCTACAGGATGTGAGGAGGCTAGAGTATCCTTTTAACTTGGTTGATGGGTTGGCAGGCACAATTTTTTCTAAAGGACTGGAAAACACTGCGGTAGGAATGAAAGCCTCCTCCAATTCCTTGATTCGGCTGTTTAGTCTAGAATTCTCTGCTTCAATTTCTCCAATGGAATCATCAAGAGCATCAGCAGTTGCGCGGTGAAATCGGGAGATTTTGGACGGCTGCATTTTCTTAAGGTTAATCTTTGAACAAGATTTCCCTTTATTATTTGTTACATCTCTCTTTTCAATAATTAAATTTTTAGATTGGCTGTCAAAAAAAACACTCTGGAATACGAAGGATTCATCTTCGTAAAAAATGTCAGTCTCAACTATTTCCATTGTGGAACTATTATGCATCGCGTCTGCGGGCGAATCAACTTTGCGGAACACGACATCCACAAAGTTTCAAGTTGCATGTCTTCACTTTCAATTTTGGGATCTTTCGCCTTCCCTACAATGTTTTTTCTCTTCTTCGTCAGGGGAAGCTTGTGAGAACTATCAATTTTTCTGCGAGGAGGGTTCTTATCTCCTCCTCCGTTTGAATATTTTTGGGTTTCTTTCTTACTAGGGTGGGCCATTGAAATGATAATCCATGATGTCGTGCTCTTGGGAGTGTTGGCCAAGGACTGGATATTCTTCTCACCGGATCCTTTTCCTTGTTGTCTGTACAATTCAATTGCGCTTTACAATGTCTCTATGTCGCAATCATTAGAAGCATGAGTGTTGTCGTCACTTTATTTGTCTTCGGTCAGGCATCTATGGATAAAAGAGTTGCTAAATCCAATTGATAGTAAATTTTCTGGAAAAATCCCATTAGGGTCGAACCCTCTTAGCCTTTCAACATATCTTAGGTTCAAGTTCTTACAATAGCCTACGAATTCGTCAATCTTGTTGACGTTTCTGAACATAAAGTCCCTGACTTTCCAGGGTAGAGGAATGAACTATTTTTTTCTCTTGCCATGGAAAAATGGCAACCAGTAGTTGTATTGCCTTGCTATTTCTATAACAAACATCTTGTCCATGATGTGACATGGAAGGAAAGCAAGATTTTTCTTGGAGCCAAAGATCATTATTACACTGTAATTTTCCTTTCCTTCAAGTGTCCCCTTCCTATCCAAAAACTTGGTTTCCTGGCCAGACATCCAAGGAGCATCCTTTCCTAACAATAAATATTTGAAAATCGAGACAAAGTCATTGAAAACCTCATAAAAAAATGGGAGGCCTTGTGCCTCCACAAGGCCTGGTACCAGAATGTTACTGGGTCGAATTCATAGTTTATTTTCTTGGACAAAGACAATTTTGGAAACAGACAATAATGCGCTATTGTGAAAATCAAGTAGGATGACATATAAAATTTATTCTCTTCTTTGAATCATGACAGTTGGGAATATATTTCAATGGAAATTAGCTTCCCCCAATCAAAAATGAATTGTTCCTTGACTGTGAAGTACAAAATATAAAGAACTATGCGGGAAATGCTTATCGTTGATTCTTGTCCCGTTATTCTTGTAAACAACCAAGCAATTTCACGAAATGGATTTCTAAAGGAACTGACCTACAAATTTGTGATATTTTCAGGAACTGTTGTCGGGTCTTCAAGGAACTCGGGTAAGAGGTCCAACCCGTTATCATGTTTTTCTAGGAACTGCTTGCAGTCTTTTCCTCTAAAGGTCAATGTTGACTTCAACAATCTTAACATCTCACAGAATACCTGAGATGACAAAGAAACAGGAGAATGGTCATGCAGTGGAATAATTCTTTGGCTTGAAATATATTTTTCGGCGCACCAAGAGACCACCTCCTTACAGTAAAAAACCTCAGGGACACAGCCTGCACGAGCGATTCCAAAGGTCCAAATCACTTCATTTTGGGCAGAACGGGATGAATAGTAAGAGTATGCCCTGGAATGCTAGAATTTATGGTCCTCACATCCAAAGATATTCACTGTATCTCCACAGAACTGTTGTCGAGTTGCTGCCATAAGTTTATGAAACGTTCGTTTGTTCTAGATGATGTTTGAAATGAAGAGTTGGAAGAAATAATATAAACCTACACAAATCTTGGTCCAAAGAATGTGAATGGGAGATCTCCTTGATCCTTTCGCTCATTAATGACAATATTGACGGTTCTTTCATAATGCGTTGTTAGAATTAAAGACTAGTAATTGCATACCTAGAAGTGCGAAGATTGCAGGTACGACAATGAGAAATTAAGGATTGGAGATTTCATGAAGGGGCCAATGCGACGACCTATGTTTGAGATGAACAATCAAAATGGATAATATAACTCTCCACATATGTTGTTTTAATGAGTATTAATGGGATATCTCCTCGAGCGTTTCTCTCATTAATGACAATGTTGTTGGTTCCTACATGGTGAGTTGTTAGCATGAAAGGTTACTAATTTCATATTAAGAAAGAAGTACGAAGGTCATGGGGACGGGAAAGAGAAATTAAGGAGTGTCTAATTATCGAAAGTGGTACGGCAGGCTTCAAAATAGGTTTACAAGGTACAACCGTTAGAGGTGAGGGTCCGTGGGTCAATTTGTATGTCTCAGAACCTTTTGAGTGCAAAACGCATAACACGGAAGAGGGCATGATGGGACAGTCCAGAGGGAAATTTGTATATCGCAGAACTCTGGGTACTATTTGCAGGCCACAGAACAATGGAAGCACAATCGTGAGCTCTCCTGTTCGAGAAACCGCAATCGAAAAATTGGGTTAAGTATGGAATAGGGAAACGGTTGGCCGGACTCATTTTCGATAATATATTGAAATTTGTAATAGATATCCCATTACCTGGCAAGATCTTTTTTGCATGTCTCTGGGAAAGTTCTGTGGTGATATTCAATGTGATTGTCTCGTCGAGCTTTTTGATTTTTAATGACGGTATGTACGATTGTTGCATGATGAACTAATAGCATTAAACCTTGGTCGTTGCATACTTTGAAAGAAGTGCGAAGGTGGCGAGCACAGTAAATGGTGACTAAGAATTGGATATTTCATGAACCCGCCAAACCGAGGATCCACAAAAGAGATTCCATGAAATTGGAAAGTATGGAAAGCGGACAGACGGGGTTCAAACTAGGGAAACAATGTTTCCCCAGGAGACGTGACTTCCCAAGGATGAAATTGTATGTCTCAGAACTTGAGTGAAAAATGTATACCACATAAGAGGGGATGATGTGGGAGTCCGACGGTCAATTTGTATATGGCAGAAGTGTGGGAGATATCCTCGAGCCTTTCGCTCATTAATGACATGTTTAAGGTTCATGCATGATGAAGTGTTAGCATTAAAGCTTACCAATTACATATCTAGAAAGAAGTAGGAAGGTGGTGGGGATAGGGAACAACAATTAAGGAATGGCTAATTATTGAAATCAGTTAGTCGAGCTTCAAAACAGGGCTACAAGATACAACCAGTAGAGGAGAGGGCCCAAGGGTCAAATTGTATCTCTCGGAAGTGTTGAACGCAGAATGCCTAACATGGAAGAGGGCATGATAGTGCATTCTTGTGGAAAAATTGTATATTCCAGAACTCCAGGTACTGTTTTCTAGTCGCGGAACATTGGAAACAAAATTCTGAGCCTGCTAGTCTGGGAATCCGCAATCTAAAAAGTGTCTAAGTATGGAATAGGGAAATGGTAGGCCGGACTCAATACACAGTGGTTGCAACATGTGAAACCATGGAAATGTACCACATCATGAACATACAACCAACTTGTAACTAAGTATTGAAAGGAACAACGGACGATGGGGCTCATGACGGGGCATTCCAGCGGACAAATTGTATATCGCGGAACTTCGGGCACTGCTAGCAAGTCGTGGAATATTCGTAACACAATTTTGAGCCCGTTAGTCTGGGAACCCACAATCGAAAAAGTGTCTAAGTATGGAATAGGGAAACGATAGCCTAGACTTGTTTTCGCTAATATATTGAAATTTTTAATATCTTTCCCATTACCTGGCAAGATCTTCTCTGCATGTTTCTAGACAAGTTGTGTATGGATAGTCAGCGTGACTATCTCCTCAAGGATTTTGATTATTAATGAGGATATTTACAATTTTTGCATGATGAAGTCTTAGCATTAAAACTTTGTTGTTTTATATTTGGAAAGAAGTACGAAGATGGTCGACACAGGAAACAGTGACTAGGAATTGGAGATTTCGTGAACCTGCCAACCTGAGGATCCAAAATAGGGTGACAAGGTTTCCCCAGAAGACGTGAGGCCCCGACGGTCAAATTGTATTGCTCGGAACATTTGAATGCATAATGTGTAACACGAAAGAGGGGACGATGTGGGAGTTCGACAATCAATTTGTATATTGCGGAGGTTCGGGTGCTATTTGTAGGTCATGGAACAATGGAAGTTAATCTAGAGGTAAGAATAATTAATGTGTATTGGGAAGGGAGCGATTGTGGAGGGGATGGAAGGGAGAGATAAATGGTTTGAAACTTTTTATGAACCCAGGTAAAGTGAAGCTTGCGAGTTGGAGGAGCCTGGGGTGGAATTGTAGATCAAGGAATTTATTTGGGTGCAAGATGTATATCACGGAACAGGTGGAAAAATTTAGCTAAGTATAGAAAAGAACGATGGTCATTCCAAGTACTGTAAATGGAGGTTTGATGTGTGTTAATGGGAGATTTCCTCGAGGTTTTTTGCTTGTTAATGCCAATTGTTTCATACCATTGTGTTCAATTGTCACTAGTAAAACCATAATTAATGTGCAATAGGAAGGTCGCGAAGTTAGTGGTGATGAAAGGAAACGACAAATGCTTTGAAAATTTTGTGAACCCTGGTAGAGTGAAGCTTGGGAGTTCGAGGAGTCTGCGATGGAATTGTAGATCACAGAAGTTTTGAGTTCAATATGTATATCACGAAACAAGAAGCAACAAAGTTCGAAAGCATCAGCCCCTGCAACTGCGGCCATAAAATTGGATAAGATGGAAAGGAACAGTGATCGGTCGGACTCGTCATGTGATGATATAGATGGAGATTAAGATCTGTCAGCCTGCCAACCTGGGAAACCACGATCATAGAAAGGAGACTAAGTATATAACCAGAAAGGGATAATAGACGGGAAGAATAAAAGGGAAAAATGGCTAAGTAACTTACAGAACAACATCTATTGTTCGTTTATTAATGCCAATATTTTCGAACCCCTGGTGAGTTCTCACTAGTAAAATCATAAATTGCAGATCACAAAAGTTTTTGGGTGCAATATGTATATGACAAAACATGGGGCATAAGTGTTGGACACCGCAAACCCGGGACCTGCTGGTCAAATAATTATTTAAGTATTGAAATGGATTGCGATCGGTCGGGCTCATGGTGTGAAGATATGATAAAGATGAGCATCTGCCAATCTGTGATCATAGAAATGTGACTAAATATAGAACTGCAAAGGGATAATAGAGGGGAAGAAAACAAGGAAAATTTAAAGAGAAAGTGTTTATATTTATTCCAATAGTATTCATATTAATATATATTAATAGATTTTTTCTGGTCCAAATGTAAAACATATTCCAATTTGTAGGGTGTTTTTCAGTTCGCATATTTCGTTGAAACCCATAAGCAATAGAAAGAAAATATATATATATATATATATATATATATATATATACACACATGTGACATAACATTTTTTATATACACAGATATTATCAAATAGAAGAAGTTGTAATATATGCAGAATATTGAACAGGAACATGACGTCAACACCTAAGTTGCCTTGTTGAAACAATCATTGATTCATTCTATTTACAGGAGCCCGAAGAATGAAAGCAGGACGAGTCCTCCCATTTTTTTCTTAAGTATAGGGCAGGGGCCACATAAGTATGGCATATCAAAAATTATTCTTCCATGTAAAATGTAAGAAGCGAATAGAGTATCCTTTATTTAAATCAAAGTGTTGGGCAACAGAAAGAAAAGCTTGTCGTGCGTGTTTAACCACACACATAAAATGAAAGTACAAAATAAAATAAAATAAATATCAGACATTGGAAAACACCATACAAAAACCTAAAATATTCTATAGTCAGATAAACTGAGTTACAAAATACAACTGAGATTATTTCCCAAAATAGTTGTCTTGAGATAGTTCAATAGATATTCTCTGAAATTTAAATGCATTTGTCATAATAACTGCAATTGAGGTTGTCGTCATCAAAAAAGGAAATATGTACAATAATCAAGCCTGTATATAGTCTTTTATAGATTTAAACTTGATCATCAAATGCTTGCTTGGTAAAAAAAAACGAGTTGGATATCGATTTCAGGTCTTGGACTTCATTGGTGTTGCCAGCTAGATCTATCCCATCTTTTTGAATAGCTTGTCTCTTCTATATATGGCCTGCATGCATTAGTTGTTTATTCAACATTCCATACTTTGCTAAGTGTTAATTTATCTCTATTGTCGAAAACTTGGGGTTTAAGGTGCCTTCCTTGTAATGTTCCTGGTCATCGACATCTGAGACAACTTAGAGATGCGATTCAGGCCCAATTCAAAGACAAGTGAGTGGATTTATGTGCATCAACTTTGGGGGAAAAAATTTGTTAGCCAACAAAAGTCGAGACAAAAAAAATTCAAGTATGTTCTGACTGCTATTCTCCTTGTATTCGATCATTTGTTTGGTTGAAAGGACTTCCTGAAGATTTGTATGTTGAATTTCTTTGTTTTATTGCTGTAAATTGGAAGGGATGTCCAAGTTTCCTACAAAATGCTCCTCAGTTGAAGTACATATCTTCTTCCAGCAACACACATCTGGAAAGTGTATCAAATGTTGCAAATCACATCAGAATATATCTTTCGTCATAGGGGTGGCAGACATCGCGGCTCACAAAATGGTCTGGAATATTCGGAAGTGACGCCAAATATTACTCCATGCCCAAATATACTCAGAAGAAAATTATAAATTTGGATCCTCAGGAACATGAGAAACTGTATGTGCGTTTGAATCAACATTCTAAAATTACAAAACCTTTTATGACAAAGTTGTAACAGACTTGACAGACAACCAACTTCTATGTCAAATATTGTTGAGCAACCTCTGTATGTAGTAAGAGACTCGACATACAATCAACTTTCGATCACTACTGATACTAATGTCAAGTGTAAAAAGTCGCGATCCCAGGTTCTAGATAGTTGCAGCTTTAGGCATCCACACTAGCATTGACTCCAAGCTCCAAATAGCTTTGGCTTCAGACATCAACACTAGCGGTGGAAATGGGAAAAGTGTTATTGATTGCAGTGCAGTAATGTGGTGAACAGGCAGGGTTGTCATTGTCAAATCACTTAGACTGCAAGATTGTCAGACCTACAAAGAGCATCGACTTTAGTGTTTCTTTTTCACGACAATTACAATGTTTCTCTGAGTCCGAAAATCTTTGGAGGTTGGGTGTCATGTACGATAATGACCTTGACATTAGATACATGTCAGACATCTATTACCTGACATTGCAATGTTAATGAGATTTCGATAGTGGAAGACGACTCGATTGCATTGGCACAAGAAAAATTAAATGTGTGATTAATTAACATCCTTGAAGGACGTGAATCCCAAACAACGCCTGAAAATTTCCGAACAACTGTGTGTTAAAAAAATACATTGTTTTATATTTTAAGAAATAAGAAATTGTATTTTATATGTCTAACATTGGGCTGCACACATAAACATTTTTAATTTAACCAAAATTATATAGTCAACTCAGATTCCTAGAATCGATCAAATTCCCTAGAGCTAGTTTATTTCCATCATGTTGGTTGGGATAGAAGGATGCACCACCAGGACAAATAAAGAAGGGAGCAATAAAAGCACCTGTGAAAACGCAAGCTGCTGATGGAAGAACTCTATGACCAAGATGGCATTTTGTCCTTATCGATCTATGATCCTGATGAACAACTCGAGAGGTGCTTGCAGCGAGGCTATGGCTATTTATTTGATCCAGACAAGGCAATACTTCAAGCATCGAGCAATTCCTTTTTTGTTTTTTCAAATATCGGATCCACTGCAACAGAAGAAATTCATTCTCCTCATTCAAAGAAAGGGAAACAACAGGAAGATTGATATTGAGTGGAAACATCTCTGGAATATCCTACTACATCAAGGTCTCTTCTAAAGAATGAAACAAAATGATTACATGAAGGTGGTAGTAAAAGGTGATTTTCAGAAACCAAATCATTAGTTGAACATGTTAAACTTCTTGCGGAAGGTGGTAGTATAAAGTAATCTTTAGAAAGTGTTGCAAAGTACATAATCCAGAATTCCTTCCCATTAAATTTTCCTAGTTACATGTCGATGCAGGCATCAAACACTTTGGAGATCCTTGTTCCATGGTTATATACCCACCTTCAAGTACAAGGAGAATATTCTTGCATAGAGCGGCAAGTTGTTCGACCCAGATGCAATCATATGCATAAGAATAGTGAAAAAAATGTGCAGCAGCAATAGAAAGTTGATTGTATGTGGAGTATGTTGCTACATCCAGAGGACGGTGAACAAACTTTGATAAAGAATCTGAATTTTTGTCAAGTTTGTTACCACACCCAGAAGTCTCTCAACAAACTTTGAAATAGAAACTTACATAATTTTAGGATGTTGATTCAACCACCCATATAGTTTCTCACATTCGTGACAATCCAAATTTATAATTTCCTTCTGAGTATATTCACGAATGGAGTAATATTTGGTGTCATTTCCAAATATTCCAGACCATTTTGCAAGCCATGATATGTGCGACTCCTCTGACGAAAGATAAATTCTTGTGTGGTCTGCACAATTTGATACATTTGCCAAATTTGTGTTGTTGGAAGAAGTTATATACTTAAACGACAGAGCATTTTATAGGTGACCTAAAAGTCCCTTCCAATTTCCAGTAACAAAACAAATAAGTTCAACATACAAATCTTCAGGCAGGCCTTTTAACCAACCAAAGCATCGAATACAGGGAGAATACCAATCATAAGATATTGAATTTTTTTTGTGTCTGATTTTCTGTTGGCCAACAGAGTTTTTTTCGCTCAAATTTTTCGTCACATAAAACCATTCCCTCGTCTTTCAGTTGGGTGTGAATGGCATTTCTAAGTTGCCTCACATGTCGATGACCAGGAACATTACAACGAAGACACCTTAAATCCCAAGCCTTCGATGATAGAGAGAAATGGTTATAAGTATTTAAAATGAACATTGGAGGATGATAGTATAATCTTCCGTAAATCTTGGTTTAATTCTTTTTAATGGCATATGCCCTTGATCTTTTCGCTGATTAATGTCAATCTTTTCGAATATCCAAGCAGATTCTCAAATATGACAACATGTAATATATGCACAATATTAAAGAGGGACATGACGTCAAGACCTTTGTGGATGACACGTTTGTGGATGGCAGCGTGGTAGTACAATATTGCACTGTTACTATGATGATGCCTTAAAAAAACTAAAATAACCAACACTTTTTTCCAATTCAAGATGGACGCAAAAGAAATCATAAGATCCCATAATATTTGCCTGTTAATGCGTTTTAATGGGAGATGTCCTCGAGATTTCGGCTTATTAAAGATAATCTTTTCAAACATGTTTGGTGGTCTGTCACTAGTAAAAGAATAATTAATGTGCATTGGGAAGGGCGGAAGGTGGCGGGGATGGAGGGGAGTGAAAAATGATTTTAAACTTTTCTGAACTTGCGAAACTTTGAAGACTCGACTAAGTATGGAAAGGCAGGTCGAAAAGACAAAGTCATCGCAGGTAAAGTTAGGCTTGCAAATTCAAGGAGTCCAGGGTTGAATTGTAGATCACTGAATTTTTGGGTGCAAGATGTATACCCTGAACACGAGGCACTAGAGTTTGATAGTGCCTATTTGTGAACCCGCATTCATAAAATTGGCTAAGTATGAAAACAAACGATGGTCGGTCGGACTCATGATGTGAATATATAGATGGAGATGAGGATTTGTCAGTTCGCCACTCCGGATACCAGCGAGGACAGAAACAGGACCAAGTATAAAACCAATCTTTTTGAATATCTGTGATGACTAGTCACTAATAACATGAGTTAGCATTTCCATATGCAAGCATATTCCCAAATATGACAACCTGTAATATATGCATAGTATTAAAGAGGGACATGAGCACAGAAACATGAATCCAGGAACTTGCAAGCATAGAAACGTATCAACCTTTGATGAAAAATACAATTGTTTCAAGGTCCATTGTCCATGCCACCCAAACCGCATCGAATATGTGTATGTGTTGCATGTTATTTAATGGGAATGAGACTCATTCCAGTTGTGATGAGGACATACAGATCTTAAACAAAAAATGTAGACTAATTTATCACAACTTGAAAAAGGCCATACGTGAGAGAAAAAAATGCATTGGTAGTATAGGAAATACTACGAGTTCAGGGTCCTATGCAATTTCCACCCAAACTGCATCGAGTCTGCATAAGCTTCGCATTCCATTTAATCAAAGTGAAACTTATCCCAGTTTTCATGACGTCATCTATACCTTGAACAAAAAATGTAGACTAACTTATCACAACTTGAAAAAGGTTATACGTGAGAGAAAAAATGCATTGGTAGTATACGAAATACTACTAGTTCATGATCCAATCTAAATTCCACCCAAACCACATCGAATCTGCATACGCATCGCATGTTATTAAATAAAAATGAAACTCATCCTGGGTGCCATGAAGTCATCCAGTACTTGAACAAAAAATGTATATTAACTTATCACAACTTGAAAAAGTTCATACATGAGAGAAAACAATACATTACTACGCTTCCTTCTAGACAGAAACTGACATATCACAACCTAAAAAATATTGTTCATTCACAACACAATGACGTTTTCGCATTTTCTGATGAGCACAAACATCACTTGTCGAATGACAAAGAACATAATAGTTTGCATCATTGAGACGGTGAGGATGAAATGCTCATAAGAAATGTCGATTCCACCTCCAATATGGCTTGTCAACAAGTGAAACTAGTTTCTAGTGGCATGCATAAGTTAACCTACCACATATTGAAAAAAAACATATGTGAGAGAAACGTGTACGACCACATATTCCACAATGGTCATGGTGTTGACTGAGAGGAAAAAATCACATTTCATGGGCTAGAGCCAACACCATGCACTGCTACCAATGAAAACCAACAAACACTTTCTATGCATACTTCCCTACAGAAGAAAGATGAAAAACATATCTATATGAAACAAATTAAAGACACTCCTTCCATTTCATGTGCAATTTGTGATCAATTGAATTTTGAAAAAAACACTAAGTCTTTCATGCCTGATTTGGAAGAAAAATACCTCGCCTTGACACTAAATGATAAAACATTTTCTAGTGGCAATATTTGTCTTCCATGCAAACGATCACTTGAAAATGGAAAATTGCCACACTTTGCAATGCCTAACCAAATAAGATGTAATACACCACTACCAGATGTAAGTGCACTTACAGAACTTGAAGAGATACTTATGTCTCTATGAATTTCATTTGCACAAATCAGACCCTGGGGCTATAAATGACCCCAAATGGGCTTAACAAGATCAATTATTAATGTGCATGTCCAACTAGATGTTGTTCGAAAATCCTTGCCACAATTCATTAGCGATACAATGACAATTGTTGTGGCTCTCAAAAGATGTTTATAATACAAGAACACATATGAGACAGGTAAAGTGCATGTGCATGTTGTCATGAAAGAATTAAAAGAATTATGTTCCAGGGCCATGTACAAAGCACAAAACATTTGTATAAATGAGAACTGGAACAATGTTCTTGGAGAAGGGGATGGCAGCTCTGCACAAAATCTTGAGACTGGTAGTGAATTTGATACAAGTGATGAATTGGAGAATGAAAGACCTGTTGAAACTTTAATACATGGATTCACTGACTCACAATGCATTCGTGAACTGAAAGAGAAGATTATTGAAATTGCACCTGCTGAGGGGCAACGTCCACTTGGAAATTTTGGAGCATATGCATTTCCAAGAAAACAATGTTGAGATGGTGCTCGCAAAAGTATTTCTCCATGCATAAAAAATTGCAATATTGAATCTCTATGTTTCTCTGCATGAAACATTCTCCAACATACTAAATGTTCTTTCGCATGCATTAGAACATTTTCATATGAACGAAACCATTGTCATTGTAGGAGACTTCAATATTGACATGCTACAAAATAATGCCAGAAAACAATATTTGGAAAACTACATGTGCAAATACAGACTCCTCTTTCTTTTGGACAAGATAAACCATGTACAAAACACACTTATTGACCATGTATGGTCGAATGTGCCCATTTCTCAATACAACGTATTTATATTAGACACATATTGGTCTGATCATGATACAATTGGTATTGCACTTGAATTATGAGATATACATCAAACATATTGCAAAATCATATTTCTATGTTTCAAAGCATATATGTCTAGCTTGTTGCAGAAAACCAAGTTATCCAACTTCTTATTTTTCCCTGCTTTGTAATTGATTTTGGACACAAAATGTTTTTACACAATTTTATATATATATACAAACAGGGATGAAAAAAAAAAAAACGATACATTCTTCTAACACTATATGTTACTCTATTCCTTTTATTCTATTTTATTTACTCTATGTACATATTCCTTGTTTTTTTCTTACATGCCAACTTACATTCATGTCCATTTTGTTTTGTACTTTTTTTCATTGAAACAAACCACAAAATTGGACAAGGCAAATAATTCTTAACCATAAATGTAGAAGAATACATGCAAAGGTGCATATTTATACCCGTATTCCATATCCAATTGTTTTACATTTACTCTGTCTATACTTGCTCCACTAGTTTGCAGCTCTTCTATTTTTTTTCCTTGGATACTGCATTCTTCCTATATATTAACTTATCTTCATGTCAATTGTATTTTTTGTGTCGTTATCTTGAAATAAATAAATTTGTACTCCATATTTTTTTCATTTGTTGCTACGTAGCAGCTTGCTTTCATGTCCATTGTATTCTTTGTATTGTTGCATTGAAAAAAGAATAGAGTAATTGAACACAAGGATGGAGCCTTATGTGAAACAACTGAGAAAGTTAGAGTACACTTTTCCAAAAGGTATGGCTACAACTGTGCCACAACAAATACAATGTGTATGCCTAATGCACATCCATATCGAGTATGAACAATATACAAATGTTCATAGCCATTGTCTCAGAAGTGACATGAACATGGGCAGTGGACCATTGCAAACATCAGCACAGTGACAATACCAAAGGTAAGGATTCATAGATTACGCTCTTGCTATGTTTATGAAACAAATATCCACAGTTATTTATTCTTCTATGACATGGTAAAAATGTTTATGTCATTTACACCACATGTTTTTTAGTTCACAAGAACTATCGACAAGTAGAAGTGAAACCTCCATCATAGTACAAGGTCCAGAGACTAAGAGGCATGGTTACAAAAACTCTGATCTGCATGCATTGTCCAATTTGTGCATATATTGGAACTTATCATATTTTAGAATATGCTTGCATGTAAGGATGTCAGGTCATATATTTTGTCTATTGCTTGTTGAAATAGATATAAACATCTCTTTTAACTTGAACCAGGGTCTATTGAGCTCCAACTATATTCCATCGCTGAGAATGTTGTTCCCATAGTTGATGTGTTTCTATCGCTTGATCATTATCAGAATAAGTGTTATTGTGTGAGGCATACAATTCTTTGCTCCCTTTCTTTTTCCTCTTCTATACTTAGCCATTTTCCCTTTTTTTATTCCCCTCTATTATTCATTTTTGGTTCTATACTTAGTCCCATATCTATGCTTGCGGGTTCCCGGAATGACGGAGTGATAAATTCTATGTCCATCTATATCTTCACTTCATGAATCCGACCAACCATTGTGTGTTTTCATAATTAGCTAATTTTATGGACACAGGTTCCAGCATAGGCGCAATCAAACTCTCATGCCCCATGTTCGGGGTATACATCTTGTACCCAAAACTTCGGTGATATACAATTCAACCCCAGACTCCTCAAACTCCCAAGCCTCACTCTACCTACGATGACTCCATCTAAATGCTTGCATATAAGTGTGCCAAGTCATATATTTTGTCTATTGCTTGTTGAGATAGATATAAACAACATCTCTTTTATCTTGAACAAGGGTCTGTTCAGATGCAGCTATATTCCATCACTGAAAATGTTTTTCCCATAGTTGATGGGTTTCTATTGCTTGATAATTATCAAACCAAGTGTTGTTCTTAGGCATACAGTTCTTTGCTCCCTTTATTTTTCCTCTTCTATACTTACCCATTCTTTCCTTTTCTTCTTTCCCTCTATTATCCATTTCTGGTTCTATACTTAGTCTCATATTTATACTTGTAGGTTCCCAGGGTGGCGGACTGAAAAATTCTATATCCATCTATATCTTCAGATCACGTGTCTGACCGACCATTGTTCGTTTCCATACTTAGACAATTTTATGGCTGTGGATTCCCGCGTAAGCACTATTAAACTCCCACGCTTCCTTTATTTTTCCTTTTCTATACTTAGTCGCATTTCTATGCTCGCGGGTTCCTGGTTGGTGGACTCACAAATTCTATATCCATCTATATCTTGACATAATGAGTCTGACTGACTGTTGTTTGTTTCCTTACTTTAGACAATTTATGGTCGCTAGTTCCCGAGTAGGCGTTATCGAACTCTCATGCCCCATGCTGAGAGTATACATATTTCACCCAAAACTTGGGTGATCTAAAATTCGACCATGGACTAATCAAATTTTCAAGCCTCACTCTACCTACAATGACTCCGTCTAACCGCCCCGCCTTTCCATACTTAGTCGTTTCTTCAAAGTTTCGCGGGTTCACAAAGTCCCAGGTTCACAAAAGTATCAAAGCATTTTTCGCTCCCCTTCATCCCCGCCACCTTCGCCCCTTCCCAATCCATATTAATTATGCTTTTACTAGTGACATATCACAAGAGATGTTCGAAAAGATTGTCATTAATAAGCGGAAAGCTCGAGGACATCTCCCATTAAAATGCATTGATGGGAGAAAATTATGGAATCTGATTAGTTTCTTTCTTTCAATCTTGAATTTGCAAAAAAATGTTGGTTATTTTGGTTTTTTTAAACGCATCATCATAGTAAGAATGCAATATTGTGCTATCCCACTGTCAACTACAAAGTTGTTGACATGATGCCCCTCTTTAGTGTTGTGCACATATTACAGCTTCACATATTTGAGAGTACGCTTGCATATGAAAATGTTGATCCACCCTTCAAATTTGAACATGGTTTGCATTTGGGCCACTAAAAATACTAATAAAATAAAATAATATGAACAATGTTTAAGTAAATATAAACAAATTATCCTCTAACTTGAACCTGATTTTGTCTGCGTCCCTCTGACCACCCTGCCTTTTCGTACTTCTCGATTTCCCTGCCATCCTCACACACTTTCCCAATGCAAATTGATTATGATTTTACTAGCTTCAAAAAGATTGGCATTAATGAGTGAAAAGTTGCACAACATCTCCCATTAAAATGCATTAAACAAATATATACGAGAGATTATATTACCGTCCTCCAGTGTTCATTCTAAATACTATCACACAAATACTGCCACATGTAGAAATATAAAAAAATCTTCATCAAAACATTAGCTTTTCTCACATGCAGCCCACGTGCACCGCAGTTGACTGAAGTGAGCCATATTTGGATCCATCAACTAAACCTCCCTATTATCAAATTGGCAGAGGTCAATATTATGGCATCTGATTTTATGTTTTTGATTTTTTTTTGTGGATCTTGAGCTCGAAAAAAATGTTATTTACTTTAGCGATTCTTCACCTCCCATTGTCACAGATTCAAGGGTTCCCGGGCTCCCAGGTTCACAAAATTTTCGAACCAGTTTTCGCTACCGTCCATCCCCGACACCTTCTCACGCTTCCCAATGCACATTAATTATGCCTTTATCAGTAGCAATTGTCTAGACAAATCGAAAATATTGGCATTAATAGGCGAAAAGGTTGACGACATATACCATTAAAACACATTGAACCAATATTTATGCGAGATTATATTATGATGCTCCAACTTTCATTTTAAATACCATCAAAAGAAAAGGAACATTCTCATCACCTTATGGCTGCAACGGATTATCCAGTTGCAGAACCATTCCCGAGTCTCCCTATCGCCTCAAGTATTTCAAAATATGTTAAGACTTGCCGACCCAACCCCTACTTTCAAGGGAGAGAATTGCAGATAATTCTTAAAGAAGCACGATAATCAATTGGACCTCTTGCCAAAATTCTTAGAGAACCCAACAACCGCTTCCCGAGACATGGCCAGATTACAGGCTAGTGCATTTAAAAACCCTTTCTGGAAAATTGCATGGCTTTTCACGATGATAATGGGACAACAAAGTACATCCATCATCTCTCGGATGATTCTGTATATTTTATATTTTACGGTCAAGGAACAAGCCATCTTCCATTGGAGCAAGTTGATTTCCATTGAAATCTCTTCCCAGTTATTGCAATACACAAGGCAAAAGAAATTCTTGATGTCATCTTATTTAATTTTCGCGATGGCGAATTGTTGTCCATTCCCTGGACTATCTATGTGTAATAAGGTAAACTATGAATTTCACCCAGTAACCTTCTCGTACCAAATATTATGGAGACACAATGCTTCCCAACAGTTTTATGAAGTCTTTAGTGATTTTGTTTCAGTTTTTAAAGCATTAATATTTGGAAATTATTTTCCACTGTTGTTTGACCATGTGACCAAATTTCTGGATAGGAAGAGAACACTAGAAGAAATGGAGAACTATAATGTTGTAATGATTTTTGGGTCCAAAAAAAATCCTTGCTTCCTTCCATGTCACATATCTGGTCCAATGTTTTTTGTTGGAATAGCAAGGCAGTACATCTACCGGTTGCATTTTTCCCATGGAAAAAGTAAAAGTCAATTCATCTCTCTGCCTTGGAAAGTCGAGGATTTCATGGTCAATAATATGAAACATAGAATATAATATAGAAGTCTGAAACATCACAAGATATACTCAGGAGACGTGATGGGTCGATGGTCAAATTGTATGTCTCTGAAATTTTGACTGCAAAATGTGTGACACGGAACAGGGCACAATGACGGATTTCGGCGATCAATTTTTATATCGCAGAATTTTGGGTGTTGTTTTTAGGTAGTGGAACATTGGAAGCGCAATGTTGAGCAAGCCTGGCTAGGAACCAACGATGGTAATAGTGGCCAAGTATGCAATGGGTAAGCGGTTGGTCTACTCGGAACAGGGAATATTCACGGGCTTGAAAACATGGCCACAAGTTCTACTCAGGAGATGTGAGGGCCCGATGGTCAAATTGTATGTATCCAAACTTTTGATTGCAAAATGTGTAACACGGAACAGGGGGCAATGAAGGATTTTGACGGTCAATTTGTATATTGCGGAATTTCGGGTGTTGTATATAAAAGCATGAGACATTCAGAAAAATGGGACATTCAGAAAAATGACTAAGTAACCAGAAAGGGAAAGCAAATGAGAAAAAGAAAGGGGAATTTGGTTGCCAATTTGTAGATCAGGGAAGTCTAGGTGTTATTTGCAGGTGGAGGAACAATGGAAACACAATGTTGAACCCTCCTATCTGGGAACCCGTGATCCAAAAAGTTGTTGAATATGAAACATGGAAGTAATTGGTCGGACTCCTGATATAAAATTATTAGTGGAAATATGAAGACGTGAATCCGCCAACCCTCGCACCTAGAAATTTTGCGAAAAAGGACTAAGTAACCAGAAAGGGAAAGCAGAGGCCAAAAAGAAAGGGGATGGAAATTTTCAGAAGCGAGAATTGGTGTAAGAAAGCCCCATTGATGGTCTTAATAGTAACTATGAAGTGCATTAAACAGGTGAACAAGTTCTTCAATCAAGGAATAGATAAAGTGAGTCATGCTTATAGTTTCAAGGATGTGTTTGTATAAGAAAAGCATCGAAAAGCCACAAGAAAATCAATTTTGGGATGTTTAAGTAAAGTTATTGTACTGTCAACTTCACCACAAGTATAACAATGACAAAGTTGAATTTTAAGACAAATTTTAATTTTAATTTCATGTCTTTGATATATTAGCTCCATTGGACTTCACATAGTATATATCCTTTTATTTCAAAATATTCCTGGAGATGAATTTTGCTAAGTTCATCGATCAAGGAAAAGTGCTAAAACGAGCCACACACTACATTTGTGTCATAAAGATTATACTAAAAGGAAAAGCATGTCCTGGATATTCTTTAAGATAATAGAAAAACTACCAACATCATGAATGTATCATTAATTTTCCATAACAAAGAATACAACCAAGAGCCAAGCAAACACTAAATGTATTGAAAGTCGAGGCACAAGGCAACGCATGAACACAGAAGGTGCCAAGTGAGATCCCACAAGGTTCCATAGAGAAGTATGCATCGACCTATGCATCAAACAGTTCGATATATATATAAAAAAAAACACACGTGACATTGGTTTTCTCTTACATCTGGTATATGGTCCCATGAGAGAATAACTGGGTCCATGAGATATGAACAAAAGTTTGCCAAACACAAGACAACACAAAACCAGCAGAGCTTTGCCATTGTATCCTAGCTATATCCAAACCCCAAAATGAGGAACAATAAACTTGTCAATTACTATTTTACCATGAAGTAAGATCACTATGGACATTTTCTTCTAATAGTGCCATGTTCTATCACTACCAGTTTTAACAATGCCAAATTTCCAATATTATTGGAAATGCCTGATGGTTCTTCCCAAAGGAACAAGCTATTTCGACAGTTCAAAGGATGGGCCTAATTTATTTACAGTTGGATACTTTGTATAGGGTTTGTCCTCATGCTTCTCATTTCTGGATTGAACAATCTTATGCACTTGTACATCAGCAATAAATGCACCTGCCTGTATGAATTCCAATGTCTGAACTCCCCAATCTCTATAGTGATTTATGAAGATATCGAGCTCATGTTTCAATCCATGCTGAGCCCTTTTTTTTCAATTAGGGCATAGATAAAATGCAGATACCATACCATAAATGTATAGCTGGAGATCATCTTCTTTTTTATTTGGGTACCCAAAAAATGAAGAAATCCTGCCATGGCTATATAATTGGAAAACATTTTTCCAATTTGGGCATCCAAAAAGGTGCAGACTGCTCCAAAAAATCCACAGAAAACCACCATGTTTTTTTTTTCATTTAGACACCCCAACAAATATGCAAAATTCTTACTGGGAGATTCAAAAAAACATTAAAATAACAATAACAATTTCATTTGTAGTTAGATTCTCCTTGTTGTTTCAAGTGCACAAAAAAGAGACAAAATATTTGGAAAGAAAATTTTACAGCCATAGATGTAAACTCCGAAGAACTTGATTCTGACGAACATTCATCTAAGTATTGCAGAAAAATTAAAGACACACATAAGCTTTTTTCATTTCCTGCCAAAGCTTGATTTTTTTTTTCCAGCCAATATGAAATATTGCATTGTCCTCATTTAGGGTAAATTTGCTATGTATCTTAAAGTCGTGCAACATGTAGACACCGTTTTGTTTTTTCTATAGGTATGCTTCATATGGAAATTCTGCTAACCCAGGAAGCACACCCTGTAACAGAGGCTGTCTAATTGTACAATGCATGATTTTGTTGCCCATGGTTCAGATGGCAGCATTGAGGCAATGTCTATATATGTAAGGAAATTTTTTACTGCATCGCAGAAAATCAATTGTATCATCATTTATGAAAGAAAAAGAAGAAGCAGGAGAGTTGCATTTGGCACATACAGGCTTGAAGGGGGTGGAGTACACATTCATTGCAACCAAAACACCCTCAACCTAGGCACGTGAGCATAATTGTGAACATACATAGTACATGATCTCAAGAAACTAACTATCTCTACAACTATTGTACGTATACATCTACAATTTCATCCTCACTTTGCTCATATCGAACAATATAATATACAACTGCACA
>SNQJ01S0047836.1:0-21099 GCA_010110895.2 Picea sitchensis | reverse complement strand
GTGAAGCCAATTCGTATGAGCAAAGTGAGGATGAAATTGTAGATGTATACGTACACCAGTTGTAGAGCTAGTTAGTTTCTTGAGATCTTGTACTATGTATGTTCACAATTCTGTTACAAATGTTGCTTGCGTTGTGTGAAAGATCATTTCTTTAACATCTCTTTTCTTTGTTATATTTTTGAAGAGCATAAGTGGAAATTTCCCTTTATGAAATTGTTGTTCCATTGAGGAAAACAAATTTGAATAGGTGTCGATCAATTGTAGCTACAACATGGAATAGTGCAATAGTTTTGTAACATAACCGAGATACATGGACATGTGAAAGTAAATGACAAAACTAGATATGGAGAACGGTACCATTGCCTTGTTGTTTTTTGACTCTTCATATTTTATATGGAGAATGTGTTGCGAGCCAAGTTTTCTCGCGAGTGTGACAGTTGCACCAATGGTTCTGATTGGGTAAGTGTCGTTGCTCTGTGCAAGTTGGTTGATAGTTGTATCCGGGACAAAACGATAATTTGAACAAATAGTGGGAATTTTTTCCACAATGCTTGTTTTGTTGAGCGATATAATCCGATCACAATCACCACAGTCATATACTATTTTGGGAAATATATTAAAATTTGTAATGGATATCCCATTACCTGGCAATATCTTTTCTGCGTGTTTCTGGACAAGTGTGGGAATAGTCAATGTGATTGTCATCAGGGCCTCGTTGTCTGTCATGTCAGCACGCATAATGGATCTACTTTTGTTTGCCTTGTCCAAGTAGGTTCTATATACGACCATTATGTCCCCAACAAACACTTGTCCAGTTCGGCGGCTGTTCAAGCCCTCTATTGATGGTATTTTGGGTGTTATAAGTTTATACATGGTGACATTTTTTGAACATGAAAAGTAATGTGAATGGTAGTCTGCATTATTTTTTTGTTTTCCTTTTTCCTGGAATAAATGTACATGTAGACACACAACTTGGATGAAGTATGGAGCCAGAGTTTTTCAACCAGACCTCTTAGTCTGCGGAACTTGCCCTATGTTCAGAATCTCACTTGCACTCGTTGATACCTCTTGTGAACTATAAAGTATGTGTTGCAAATGACATCATCATATTCAGCATGACATAGATGAATAAATAGATGAGGATATTTTTTTGGTAAACATATGAGGAGCACAATGTATGCATATTTACCTTTGGCCTTATGGGTCTGTTGATGTTTGCGATGATTGACTTCTCATGGCCATGTCACTAGTCCAACTTTTTATGATGCAAGCATGTGTAGATGAACACCTGAAGGACTAAATAAGCATATGCATTGTATATTGTCCATAATTGTTCTGAATGTCACATGCAGGGTCGAAGGAGATGGAATACATGTTAATTTTAAGCACACAATGTCCATGTCTACCTCCCTTATTAGTCCATGCCGTAGGCATAGAGGGACTATAGCAATCGATAAATCGTTGACCTAGTAATAGATTGTGCATTGACCAGAAATATTTCCATATTATCTATTGTTGGAACAAGGGAAGTGAAAACATTGATTTTTATATAATAAAAAGTATCATGTTTGTTAAGATCTGATTGGACAACGGATTGGAGGTCTTATTTCCACCTTCACTATTCCCAATGTTAAATATGTTGCCATATCCAAAGTATTTGATCGTATATGGTCTTTTTGAAACATATATTTTATTATGCATTGGTCGAAGGTGGATTAATGCTAACATTAGTTCGAATGTTTCCTTTAGCATTTTCTACTGGGTAGAATACATTCTCTACCATATTACTATGTGTGATTTTTTCTTTATTGTTGCGTGCTTCGAGAGAACAGGCCTGCCACGCTGCATTTTTTCTTAAATGCTTGCACATGCCTACGCCCTTCAACGGTCCTAACAGTCTTAATTGTTTACCTAACAGCTCTAGCATTCTTAAATGTTTATTGTACAGATGCGTTGCAATACAGTTTTGTTCATAGTTGACATCGTTGCTCCAGTGCTCGATCCTTGTTCATTGCTTCGTTCCATGATTCTGGTTCTTGTTTGATTCAACTTTGCAAAGTTGAGGTCCTGCACTTGCAGTTCGAGCTCTTTGTGGTTGTTCACTAGTTTTTTGTTCTTCAACTTTGCAAGTTGTTGGACCTATTGTTACGGTTTGCATATTTTGGGGTCGAGATCTTGTCATCCTTTGTTGACGAGTAAGTTTCCTTGTTGTTTCTATTTTTCAATGGTGGCGGTCCCTACCTCCAAATTATGTTGCAGACCATCTTTGTCTGTGCTGTTATTTTATGTTCCTGGAAACCATGCATCTTCATATGTCGACTGTCACGTCCATAGCTTTTCTGAAAATTTCGATGCAGAGGGGTTTATGAAAAGTAGTTCAGACCAATCAGAAGAGGGAACCATACGGCATGGTGTAGACACAGGGAATGCTTTTATTTTGTGGGTCGGAAAACTGCGTCCACCTGTTCTCTTTTTGCTGAGTAAAGTTATGGTTTTATTTATTTGTGTTCTTTCTTCTGCTTGGCTCAGTTCTCAGTGTCGGTTTGTTTTCTTCTCATATGGTATGGGGACTAGGGGGGATTGAATTTAAGAAGAAGAAGGTTGAAAGATACATACGGGGATTGATACCCTATTTTTCTTTCCTGTTTTTTTTTCTACCTTTTATTTCTTTCCCCTCCTTTTCTCTATTTTCATTAAACTGAAAGTATGTAGCAAACAACTTCAAAATGACACTTGAAGAGATGAAAGAAGTAATATATGTTGAGTCATATGAAATAGATATACAGTCCATTATACATGACAACATTGAGGTGGTTTTTCATAGCAATGGGATTTTTAGATTGGATGCATTCTCCTATATTGTTGGGGATTTCCTTTTCGATACATTCCAGGTTCTATTGTGTTTCCGGTATTCGTCGATCGAGTTGCGCAATTGATTGATAGATTATTTCTTGACCTGTTTTAAAAATGGCGATGTTGAGGCTTTGGAGTCCTATGAATACAAACTGGAATCTGATTTTCTTCGGTAGTTGCATGAAATACATGATGTCTCTACACATTTTTCAAAGATGTAGTTGTCTGCATCTCTAGTTATGCCTGCATATGAAAGGGGACTTTGGGGAGATACATTTTGTATACGGTGGTTGTCTAACTGGATGAATATATCAGTTGGAATATGGTCATCGACAAGAAAAACAAGATATCTACTATTCAACAAAAATGCATCCGACAATCCGTATTGCATCTTGTTCCATGATGCCAATGTCATCAGTGGCCATTATGAACCACTACCATATAGAAAAATGTCCATATGAAATATAGAAGGTCCTTGTATTTACTTGTTTGTTATTTGCAAAGACCTTCAATCGCAATGGAAACAGATTTTGCATTGCATAGATTGCCATGGTTTACAATTGGCAACAAATGTTCTGTCTACCTGTGGAGATAGTTTGTTCAATGAAATTCGTTGTTTGGTGGCAGCGAAGTTCGATGTTCAATCGCTACGGATTTACACTGTATAGTCGTTTTGCAATCCAATTATAGGCGGAAGCCAACATGATTTTAGGTGCTTGCATGAGCACATTTGGCCATATCTCCTAGAAAATATGCCGACAGTTGGAAGTTGGAAGGAATACCTTGTGAACATGGCTCTTCCATATGAGAAAGGAATTATGGAGGGTTGTAGATTCTATTTGCAATGGTTGTCTATGATATTCAGGGTTAATATCCAGGTCTGGTCGGCCTTGCGAGATGGCAATGTCCATTCCTAGTTTACTGATTCAAATTGCGATGGGACAATTGACATCCTCTCGTTGAAAATAGATACAACACATATCCATTATGAACCTTTGTTTGGACATATCAATAGTTCAAGTTTGAATGTCCATGCCACCCAAATGACATCGAATCTGCATACGCGCCAAATTATTTTTAGTGAAAATGAGACTCCTCCCGGTTGCGATATGGGCATACAGGGCTTGAACAAAAAAAACATGCGTAGAATTCATGACAGTTGTGATGAGGCCATAGAGGGCTTAAAAAAAAAACGTAGAGTAAGTTATCACAATTTGAAAAATATTATGCGTCAAATTCGTCCGACTTGTGATAAGGCCATAGAGGACTTAAACAAAATACGTAAAGTAGTTTCTCAGAAGCTGAGTGAGAGTGAAATTCATTCTAGTTTCCATCAGCTCATCGTTCCCTTGGGCAAGAAATGTAGAGTAAGTTACCACAACTTGGAAAGGTCATGCGCGAGAGAAAAAAATACATTGTTACACTTCCTTTTAGAGAGAAACTCACATATCACAATGTAAAGAAATTTTTTCATGCAGAACAGAACATAAAAAGGTGTGATCGCACATCCCAGAATGGTCATGCAACTGTGACAGTTTTTGGTCTACAAGACACACCATGCAGTACTAGTAATGAGAACCAGGAAACAGTTTCTACCCATACTTCCCTGCGAACGACAAATGCAAGACAAGCCTACATGAAACAAATGAAAGACACTCCTTCCATTGCATGTGCAATTTGTGAACAATTGAATTTTTCAAAAACCAGTAAGTCTTTCACGCCTGATTTGCAAGAAGAATACCTCTGCTTGACAGCACACGATAAACCATTTTCCAGTGGGAAATTTTGTATTCCATGCAAATGATCGCTTGAAAATGGAAAACTGCCACAGTCTGCAACTCCTGACCAAATAAGATGTAATACACCATTACCAGATGTAAGTGCACTTACGGAACTTGAGGAGAGACTTGTGTATCTGGGAATTTCATTTGTTGAAATCAGATCTTGGGGCTATAAACGACCCCAGATGGGTTTAATAGGATCAATTATTAATGTACCTGTTCATCTAGATGTTGTGCAAAAAGCGTTGACACAATTCATTAACAATACAATGACAATTGTTGTGGCTCTCAAAAGACTTTTGCGATACAAAAATGCCTATCAGAAAGGCAACGTGTGTGTGCATGTTGTTATGAAAGCATTAAAGGAATTGTGTTTTAGGGCCCTGTACAAAGCAGAGAACATTTGCATAAATGGAAACTGGAACAATGTTCTCGCAGAAGAGGATGGCAACTCTGTAGACACTCTCGAAAATCCTAGTGAATTTGATACAAGTGATGAATCGGAGAATGAAACACCTACTGAAACATTAGTGCATGGATTCATTGATTCACAGTGCATTCGTGACTTGCAAGACAAAATTGTCGAAATTGCACCTGCCGAGGAGCAGCGTCCACTTGGAATATTCAAGGAAAAATTCGGTGAGGAAATGAACTTTCCAAAACTCTTTTATGGAGATCCACATGGCACTGATAATACAAAACGATTCAATTATCATAAAATAGTCTGATGGGAGCTGCTACATTCAAGTGGTTGCTTCTCATGTCACATAACAATTTTTTTTTTCAAAACAATGCGCATAATAATAGTGAAAGTTATGTCCAACATGTGGGTCCAAATAAGAAAAGAGCAGTTACAAGGAAGAAATTTGTTGGCCAAGGATGTGAAGTACAAAGTAAAACTAGAAAAAATTCTGAAATCTGATATTGGATACATAGATTTCAAAAACATTCGCACCTCTCCTAACTATTTGCAACAAAACAACAAAAATATTTTTGCAATGATCCGACAATTGGGCCTGCCAACATTTTTGTCACATTTACAAGTGCAAAGCATCGCTGGGATCCATTGGTGGATGTCGTATCTGACCTGTATAGGAATAGGAAACGTAAAAAAGGAACTGATACACTGGAAAATAATGGCATTGACTACCTCATAAGAAAAGACCCGGTGACATGTACTCACTACTATAGACATAGAATAAATGCTTTGAGATAATTGATATGCCATGATGAAACATTTTTCAAAAAAATATTGGACTACTTTTTTGTGACTGAATTCCAGAATAAGGGAAATGAACATGACCACGCATTTTTGTGGATAGAGGGTGCACCAGTCTATGGAGTTGATATCAATTCAAAGATCGAACAACTTGTGGATAAATACATAACATGAAACACAGATCATTTGGATCCATAACTTGTGAAAGTCCATAGACATTACCATACAAGAAGTTGTAGAAAACAAAAAAACTCGCATTGCAGAAACAACTTTCCCATGCTGCCAATGAGAGCTAAAAGAATCATAGAGCCATTTAGTTTAGAGGACAATGTTTTTGTTGAGAAATATAAATCCTTGTTTGCATTTCTAGAACAAGGAGAATTTGACGAAATGATGATCTTTGATGCCTTCTTGACACAGGTAAATCTATCAGAAGATGAGTACATCAAAGCCATACAATGTACGCTTAGGCAACCAACTCTTTTCCTTAAATGAAAACTCTCCCATATTTGGAACAACAGTTTATCCAAGGACATGCCAGTTATGTGGAAAGAAAATACAGATGCACGGTACGTGTTGAATGCATATGCTGTAGCATCATAATGTACCTCGTATATGACGAAGATTGACAAATCTATGACAAGTGCATTCAAAAGAATACACAAAGAACATGAAAGAAGTCATATTGATTCCATACAAATGATACACACACTTGGAAATACATTTCTTAATCTTCAACAAATGTTTGCTCAGCAAGTAGGTCACATTGCATGTTCCTTGCCCCTCACTTGTAGTTCAAGAAAATGTGTATTCATAAACACATCTCCACTTGAAAAACACACATTTGTGCTTAAACCACTAGTTTTGCTACAACAAGAGCATGACAATTCAGAATACGTGCTATGTCACTCTATTATTGATTATTACGTCCAACGTCCATCTCCTATTAGGCATATCTTCTTAGCAGAATTCATATCGCATTACAAAAAAAATGGTGCACCCGTATCAAAAAGAAAAAAACCCTCTGTCATACGGTTTGTCAAATACAATAAACATTGTGACTATGAAAACTATTGTAGAGAAAACCTTTTGTTGTACGTTTCGTTCGATGAAAATGAAGAGACATTAAAACATAACTTCTCTACATGGGAGGTTGCGTATGTTGCGTCTGAGTCTATAGTGCACATAAATGAAGCTAGATTTACCTACAATGTTAATCCAACATGGGGTGATCTAGAAGTTGCACTTAATGACCTAGAAAACCCTGGCAATCATGATGAGACATTCAGAAACCAAAAAACATCTACAGCTCCTTCCGAGTCCTATGACTTACAAGCGGATTTGCCTCATCCTCCAGTGGATGGAAGTGAAAAACGTATCAACATTGGTTTTCAAGTTACAAAACATCCTTTCCTAATTGAAAATAATGAATACCACAGAATAAGACATTTGTTGAATCGCAAACAACAAACAATTCTAAAGGACATTGCTCTTAAAAAACACTTGAACATGAACAGTCATGTGCACATGTTCCTTACAGGTGGAGTAGGAATAGGCAAGACATTCACAGCAAAAGAATTGTTCCAAATGCTTATACGAATCTATGATTCAAACAATTCCTCTGATCCTGTGAAACCAAAGGGCCTAAAAGTTGCATACATAGGAAAAGATGCATACAATGTTGGTGGAACAACAATCCACTCTACATTTTTAATGCCTTTTAACAAGTCACAGTTTCTTCCACTTAGCAAGGAAATGTTGGATACATTATCTAATCTTTATGAGGAACTCCAACTTGTCTTTATATATGAAGCATATTTGATTGGGAGTCGGTTCTTGTATTCCATTGACAACCGACTAGGAAGCATAAAACATGTGCAAAAGAAATACTTTGGAAACATTGACATGATATTCTGTGGGGATCTTTACCATGCACAACCCATCCAAGATTCTTTGATATTTGAACAACCTACCGTTAACATGGAAACAATCACCCATGACTTCTGGAGAGACAATATTAAATTCTTTGAGTTGCATACTACAATGCGCCAGACAAATGAAACATTCATAGCAATTTTGAATAGAATGCGCACAAACAGCCAAACATATGATGACTTGACCTATATCAATTCGAGGTGCTTACGGCCTACACCAACAGACCCAACGTTCCCTTGCCTATTCGATAGAAATAAGGATGTTGCAATGCATAACAACCACATGTTTTTGAACATGTCTGGTGATGATATCATCATCAATTCGATTGACCTGGAAGAAGACAACCATGGAAATGTGCCACGTCATGAACACTCAGTCACTTTACCTTTGTAGCTTGTCCTCAAATTAGATATGTTGGTTGAAATATATGCCTATAAATATGATTCACAGGATGGCTTGGTGAATGGTGCAGATGGAATACTGAAAGGCTATACAAAGATAAAAAAAGTGGATGTCCTTTGGATTAAGTTCATGAACCGCATATAGGCAAGCGACAAGCAAGCAAGTTGTGTTATCTGTATAATTCAAACAATGGAAGTGATTGGACACCTATTTTGCGAATATTGAAGCTAGTATCAACATCAGCAAAGACAAGTTCACTGAAGGTTCGAAAATAATTTATGATTAAACTTGCATGTGCATGTACAGTCCACAGATCACAAGGACTAACACTTGATAATGTTGCATTTTAGCCTGCTAGAATTCGGATACATGGACTTGTATACATAGCACTATCTCGTGTCAGAAGCATAGACTCGTTGTATTTACTAAGTCCTCTCAAAAAAGATAACTTCAAAGTGAAACAAAAAGTTGATATTGAAATGGAACGACTCAGGACCACCACAAAATGGCAACTGCATTATGATTACCAATCCATACAAACAAATTCATCTGTATCAATTCTCTCGCTTAACACACGCAGCTTAAATGCACACATGGATGATATACTAAATGACTATGATATAATGCAATCCGATATTCTTTGCTTGCGGGAAACACACGTGGCATTATGCATGCAGAACAAACAATTCCCAAATCACAATTGCATATCAAGTTACATTACACATGGGGTGATGACACTGGTGAAAAAAGATGTACCAATTTTGGACAATATACATATCGAAGAAGAGAATGTTGAACTGGTGCTTGGAAATTTTTTTTCCCATGAAACAGAAGTTGCAATACTGAATCTGTATGTTGCTCCCCATGCAACATTCTCCAACATAGTACATGTTATTTCCGATGCATTGGACCATTTCCATATGAACATACCCATTGTACCTGTAGGAGACTTCAATATTGACATGCTACAAAATATTGGCAGAACAAAAGAATTGGAAAACTACATTTGCAAATACAATCTCCGCTTTCTTTTGAACAACACGAGCCATATGAAAAACACACTTATTGACCATGTCTGGTCCAATGTGCCCATTCCTCAATACAGTACGTTTATCTTAGACACATATTGTTCTGATCATGATACAATTGGTATTGCACTTGAATTATGAGATATACATCAAACATATTGAAAACTCATATTTCTATGTTTCAAAGCATATTTGTATAGCTTGTTGCAAAAATAATAACAATAATAATAATAATAATAATAATATTTATCCAGCTTCTTGGTTTTCCCTGATTTCTACACATGTCATTCTGGTGAGCATACAGTCAGTGTTGTACTTGAATTATAAAATATACATTATGCAAAAAAATTAAAAAAAGGTACATCCTCCCAAAAACTATTTCTCTCTCTATTCATCTTATTCTATTTTTTTTAGTATATGTACATAGTAGTTTCCTTTTTCTTTACATCTAAACCTATGTTCATATCCCTTTTGTTTTGTACTTTTGTCGATAGAAACAGACAGGAAAACTAGATGGCGCAAAGAACTCCTAACCAGAGATTTGGAGGAATCCATGCAAAGGTGCATTCTTTTTCTGCCTCTGTTCCATACTAAACAATTTTTCATTTACTTTGTCTGTATTTTTCAAACTTGTTTGCAGCTATGTTTTTCTTTTATTTTTTGTTTTGCGCCTAGAGGCCGCCACCCTGCACATCCGCCATCCAATAGAAATGCAATTTTGAGCCAGCCAGCCTGCAAGTCCACTTGTCAATCTGTATATCGCCCAACTATGGGTGTTATTTGCAGGACACGGAACATTAGAGGCCCAATGTACAACCCGCAAGTTCACACTCCAAATAAGTGGATAAGTATGGAATAAGGGATCTGTGCATATTTGGTATGTATTTCTCGTTTTTGGGAGCCCGCCAACCCTGGAGTCTGTCAATTTGTATATCGCAAAAATCACTAGAAGTAGAATGTTGAGTCGGCCAGCTCGCAAATCCGCTTGTCAATTGACAAATGTTGAAGCGACCAGCCCGCTAATCCTCTTGTCAATTTATTATCATAAGCTATTTGTAAGGCACCGAACGATAGAGGCCCATTTTTTACCCCGCCAACCCGAGAATCTGCGATCCAGAAACTGTACATGGTCTATAAAATCTCATCCACCCCGCAAGTCCGCTTGTCAATTTGTATATCACGGAATTGTGTGTGCTATTTGTAGAACACAGAACAATAGAGGCCTATTTTTTGAGCCCGCCCGGCCGAGAACCCGCAATACAGAAAGTGGCCAAGTATGGAATGAGATATCCGTACATGGTCTATAAAATCTCATGTCCATACTTTATAAAGGTACATATTTAGTTTTGCCTCGTTTCTACACACACTGATCTGGGAACCACAGAGTTGGTGTTTCACATGAATTATGAAATATGCACTGGGAGTCAGACGGAGCCCTTTGGTTTGCTTAGCCAATTTTGAGGTGGTCAGCCCGAGAACCCAATTTCAATATGGCATAAATCAACCCAATGTACAACCTGCAAGTCTGCGCTCCAAATAAGTGGCTAAGTATAGAATAAGGGATATGTGCATATTTGGTATGTATTGCTCATTCATGGAAGCCCGCCAGCCCTAGAGTAGAATGTTGGGTTGGCCAGCCTATGAATCCACTTGTCAATTTATTATCATAAGATATTTGTAAGGCATCGAACAATAGAGGCCCATTTTTTACCCCGTCGGCCCGAGAACCCGCGATCTAGAAACTGTACATGGTCTATAAAATCTCAGTCACCCCATAAGTCTGCTTGTCAATTTGTATATCGTGGAACTGTATGTGCTATTTGTAGAACATCGAACAATAGAGGCCTATTTTTTGAGCTCGCTCACCCGAGAACCTGCGATCCAGAAAGTGGCCAAGTATGGAATGTGATATCCGTACATGCTCTATAAAAACTCATGTACATACTTTATGAAGGTATATATTTAGTTTTGCCTCGTTTCTATACACACTGATCTGGTAACCACAGAGTTGGTGTTTCACATGAATTATGAAATATGCACTGGGAGTCGGACCGAGCCCTTTGGTTTGCTTACCTGAACAATTCTGACTCATGTAGTTTCACCATTGGACACTCGGCAGTTTCACCATGCACTTTCAGACTTGGCCATTCCGTCCTTGCTTTCTCTTCCCCTTGCCCGTCACCTTCACATGTGTACATAATAAGAAATAGTATATATATATATATATATATATATATCTTGTTTCTAAATCTTTAATGCTAACAAGTCATCGTGCAGGCACTGTCTAAGCTGTCATTGATGCGCGCAAGGCTCGAGAAGTTTTTCCATTAATGAAATATTTGTGAAGGCTTTCTTATCCCTTCCTAGTCTTAATTTCAAATGCCATGGAATGTCATTCCCACACTACCAGCTTGCTTCCTTCACAAAACCTCCAATCTCTTCCCACTCTTAATTTCAAATACCATGGAATGTCATTCGCACGCCGCCAGCTTGGTTCGTTCATGAAACCTCCAATCCTTAAATGTTCTTCACCATAACCACCACCTTCTCACTTCTAAGTATGCAATAATTAATATTTACTTCTAACAGGTCACCATACAACACGCATAGATATTGTCATTAATGAGGAGATTTTCCATTCGCACGCATTGAAGAAATGTTTCCGGGGGGTTCTATTGTCCCCTCCGTTTCTTCATTTCAAGCAGCGCCTGGAGAAAACCAACGTTTTCATAAACTACTGGCAGCATCTCCACAACATTTTTGTATAGATACAGTGAACATCTTCCTCATGAGATTCCTGTGTAGAAGAAGGGAAAAAGAATTGTAGGGGAGGCACAGCAGCCCGAAATTTACAGTGAAAACATGGATCTTGACGCTGATCTGGATAGCATATTCTGCAACCTTCATCAGCACAGAGACACAATTCACCATGCCTACTCAATGGACATGGTTGATACCGAAATTTTTGACGTAGATGAATCCTTCATATTCCATAGTGTTGTTTTTGAAACCGAATAAAAAAAATTAATCATTGAAAAAAGAGATGTAAAAAATAAGAAAAGAAAACATCGTTCAGAACTTGACCTTGCCAATATGCAGCTGTACAAAATATCTCAACTTCACATGGAAACCGAAGATGCTCTTCATGATTATGTTGGATTCATTGAGGCCGAGAATGCCAGACTAAATAACCGGATTAAGGAATTAGAGGAAGCTTTGTTTCCTATGCCATTGGTTGGCAGTTCTTTGGAAATAGCCATGCTTGTGACTACCTGCACCCATGCAACAAATCTAAAAGGGTCCTCTAGCGTCCTCACATCCTATAGAGGATATGTGGAGAAAAATGTCAAAAAAATAATGGAACGGATTACTAAGGCCTGGGAAACATCACAAAATATGGATTCCTTGGGGAGAAGGGCACATAAATTGCTCCAACTTCTGCAGACAAACTTAAAAAATGAAGAAAATTTCTATGTGCACACGGTCATCCCTTTTGCATTTCATGTCAACAACATTCCAGACACAAGAATAAGACAACATGATCTCCCGTCCAAAAAATGACTCACTCAATTAGAAGCATGTTGGAAAGAGAAGGTGAAGAACCTGTATCTCATCGTCCAATCATGTGAGAAAGAAATATCAAAGAAAGAAACATTATTCACAAAGCTCACCAAAATACAGTTAGCAGGAAAGACAAACAGCTTCCAGGACCCCAGCTTAGTCTTCAACTCGTTGGCGTTAACCAAGCAAGATTTCGATAAACAAGTTGATAATTTGAAGGCCTTGTCTTTAGAAATTTTTTACAGGATTCTTGAATATCATGAAGAAGAGGTGGACAACTGGCTAGTCCGGTATTCGGTACAGAATGGAGACATTAATGAAGCTCTGTGTAAACTTTCAATTAATCTAAGCAAATTAGAAAATGAAGTTTTCAGCATTAAAATTTGCAATGACATCAACGTCACCCCCTTGAGAAGTTATATTGAAGAGAACTTGAAGTTGGCCGCTGACGAAATCCAACAAGTGTTGGCACAAGGGCAGACCCAGGGTTCAACGCTCAAGAGCGCACCAACAAAGACCTAAATACCGGCCCTTTCGACAACACCTATGAAGTAGATGAAGTCTCACCCGAGGTAGAGGCAGGGGTGGTTGCAAGACTCAGGTGTCTACAACCTTAGCTGGAACATAGATATGTGATTATCTTGCTTACAACGCACTTAGCATTAGTTATTCCTTAACATACATTCATTAATAAGCTTCGCAGAAATCACAGAGCATCGCAGTGAATATTTATACTATAGATGATTTAGTACTTAGTCACAGAAATATAGGTTAGATTCAACAGATCAAACACTAAGCATCTTATATATCAGATCTAACGTTTATTCATATATCATCAACACATAGCATAACTAGATCTACTTAATCACATCAAGCACTTAGCCAAGGAAGAGATAAACACATTAGAGCGAAGCACAAAGCACTATACACATAGTTACCGTGGTTCACCCCCACCCTGGGGCTACGTCCACAAAGTCTTCTTTATATTATCTTGGTCAAGCAGTTACAACACAGAGCTTTAATGACCCTTACTTCACACAGGACAAAAGATCTACGCAGCTCGCTAGATCCTTCTTCCTTACTCTTCAGCATGAGACTACAACCAACTGCACTTATATTTCGATCCCATGCACAGAGCACTCTAAGATACATCCGATCACACAGATCCAGTTACTAGCACTAAGCTTCCATTCATACATCACACCCAGTTACTATCTATATTTATAGATTAAAAAATGGGCCTAAACGCGGGTAAACCCATGGGCCTCCATCCCTTTCCCATTACATCAACCCAAAAACCCTAAAATAGACCCCAAAATAGGTCTTGCTTCCTTATTTTCTTCTTCACGTTGTGTTCCTTCCTTGTCAAGTTGTCGCAATCCCAAAAGAGGTCAAGTATGACCAAGTACTCTTCAAAACTTGGTCAAGGGCCAACAAGCCCCCAACACTCACCTGTGACTCGTCCTGAGTCACTCAGGTCTGACCAATTCTACGTTGAACGCCTCGAGCTTGGCTCGAGAGGATTCGACCTGTTGCAATGTGACAACCTCTTGTTCAGTAAATTCTTGGATTATTGTGTCATTGAGCAGTCCTTCCAGGCACTATTATGCAGTGATGGCACCCTGTTCCAGTTCAGCTCCCTAGATTTCAAGTTCAGTGAATAGTTGACATGCCTTCTCTTGGAGTGGTTGCAGTCACTGAGAAACATCCATTACTTTACTTTGCAACGTGTGTACTTAATGTTGGGTTATGTGATGCTCTACGAACCTCTTCATTCTTTCGACTGGGGTCACGGACTTCAATTGCGCATGTAGCACACCTACATGTTGCTTTGTTTCTTGGATTTGTGCCTCCAATGTCTGCAATTATGGATTCTCTGCAAGGATTTCATAGGTCTAGGTGCTTCTGGTGCTTAGTTGCTTACATTCTGAAGCCAAAGTTTTTAATCGAGCGACTACGCTTCGAGTAGTGGCCTCTACTAGATCTCTTATCTCTTGGTGCGGAGCTCTAGGTCCGTGATGTGTTGTTGAATTTGATGGATTACTTCTTCTAGCTGGGTCACCTACTACGAAAGAAGATCTTCCATCTTCACTTCTATGATTGTCACGGAGCGCAGTCCCTTATGAACTCTTTCTTGTGTTTCAAGTTGCTCTGCTAGCAACTAGTCCTTGCTCTGTTGTAACTGGGATTTTTCCTCCTCCCATTTCTCTTGTAAGTCAAGTTGCTCCTATGCGGCCTTTCTCCATTACTCTTCATGTGCGCTCTGTGCTTGCGCCAAAGCTTGGGTGGCTTTCGTTATGTCTTCTTGAGCTCGTCGAAGGTGAGCTTCGAATTTCTTCGTGATCTGGCGTAACTGTGTGGGCTCATCGTCTGTTCCTGATATTTCCATTGCTATCGACGTCATAGGAACTGCTTGGCTAGACTGAAGTGCTTGCTACACTTCTTTAAATTTTCCCATGATTCGATGGAATAGCTCCTCCTGCTTTGCTTCTTGCTTTTCCATGAGCTCTAATGAAACATCATTCAGTGCGGCAATTAGGAAGTCAAAATCATCTGGGGTAAGCATAGTCTTAAGCGTGGTCCGGGTGGCCTTACTTTTATTTCTGGATGAGGGCCTCGGTGGGGTAGTCTTCCTTTTCTTGGAGGGATTTTCCTTGTCCCTAGGTGGGGTAACCTCGCCTTTGCTCTGTTCAACTTTTGTGCCCCCTATTTCTTCCTCATCACCTCCTTTCGTGGGCAATAGTGAAGCAGACTTCGTGGATGTGTTGTGGATATCTTGAAATTCCACATCCTTCTTAGGCTTGTGTGGTCTTGGTGTATCCGACATAGCTTCAAGGTTATCTACGTCAGACATCTCTACGGGATCTGCTACAACAAGGAGGTCTACCGACCATTCCTTGGTAATCTCCTCCAGGTCATCTTTTGTCAGCTTGTAATATGACTGGATTTGTTGTTTGTGCTCGTCTTAACTTCCTAGCCTTCTTCCCAGTGAGTTTCGTCTTAGTAATGCTTTTACCATTATGATTTGTATCTTCAGTGGTCTTAGTTACTTCGCACTATGGAAAATATTTCTTATGGTTCCTTGATAATACATTTTCTGTATCAAAAATAGGTAACTCGATCTTCTGCAGATCCTCAATTGTTCTCTTAGCTTCGACACTGGAGGTACTAATATTAAATATCTGCGATATGATCTTCTTTTCTTCAATCAAGTGCACGATCCTTCTAGTCATAAAGTCTTTTAACTCTTGTTTCTTCTGTTCCAAAGCTTTTTCTTCTTCTCTTCATCTGGCTTGTTCTCTATCAATCCATGGTTTTCCTATGAGCATGGTAAACAGGGCGGTGTCTTCAAAAAATTTAATGATCTCAAAGTCTTCCTCTGTTGAAGTTCCATTGACAGTCATAGGTATCCGGGTGAGCCTTCCACATAGGGTTACTAGCTTTCCTCTGAAGAAACTTGTTCCTCCTAAGGAAGGAATCACGGCGGGCTTTCCTATAGCCTCCCAAGTTCTTTCTGGCATAATGTTCACTTGCGCTTCTTCATCAAGAGTACAGTCAATGTCAAAGTCCCTTATTCTTGCTTTGATTTGCTCCTTTTCTTTGAATATCTCTGATAGCCTAACATGTCGGTGGTCATTCAAGTTATCTTTCATCTGTAGCAATACATTTTCTGATTCTTTATGGGTTCCTGCTATAATCTTGGTATCTTGATCTCCCTCAGGGTTGGCTTGTTCCATATTTAGCTTCTCAAGCCTAGCAATCATTCTAGGGAAATCCAATACTTCATGGTCCATAGCCTTACAACAGAGGCAACTAAGTCTTCTCCCAGGTAATTCTCTAGCAATATGTCTCGGTCGTCTGCAACTATAACAGAGGGTTAATCCTCTCATCCGTTTAGATGTTCCCCAACTCCTTCTGGAATGTGCACCAGGATCATGGTGGCTAGCCTACAAAAACTTTCTCTAGGATCCTGCATCCACTTGTTAGTCCAGACATTCTTTCGATGCATAGGTATAACATATCTATCACTATATTTATTAGATCTATTCATATCAAATTTTCTTTCATCTATTAATGCCCTAGTTTTGAAGCTAGGACAGAATCTATCAAACATACCTAGATCCATGCTTTAGAAACAAACAAACAAAACAAATTCACTTATCTTACTTCTGAAGAGCACAAAGCTTCTGGATCTAATACTTTTAACTATTCTTACCTTTATCAAGGCATAGAGCTTACATATCTTACCTTTTTCTTGCATATCTGACCTCTTTCTTCACAGATCTGACTTATTTTCTTCGGATCTGACCTCTCTTTCTTCAAATCTGACCTCTTTCCTTGGAACAAAGCTTCACAAGTCAAACAGAACACTGTGCACTAGGGTAATATATCTACGCACAAATCTTATTTCACACAAAGATTCTATTGAAATTACTAAGACAACTGAGAGCGAGGGGTGAATTAGTTGTTATTGTGCTTAAACAATTTTAAGTCTATTAATACATTCTTAATCTTTCTTCAAGTGATCATCAACATTATACAGCATATGGACAATAAAGGTAATGAGCATCAGTCACACATAAGGTATACACAGAGACAGATTTTCACAAGGAAACCCATAAAGGGAGAAAACCTCTTCTTCTTCGAAATGATAGGCAGTCTTTTAAGTTCTGTGCATCATCTATAATTGAGCACCAATTCAATGTGAGGTTGCTACCTCTGTTTTACAAGTTGCAACTTGTTTGAGAGCATCGACTCTCTTGTTTCTCTAGCACCCACTAGAAGGAAGCACCAACTCCCCTAATGTTCTAGCACCAACTGGATGGAAGAACCAACTTCTAGTTACATAGGCTCCAACCTGTATAACAGAGAACACTTGTTCTCCCTTACACCACCCTGCCACCCTGGTTTCTCTGGCTGCAACCAGATGGAAGCTACAACTCCCTGNCATTCTTAATCTTTCTTCAAGTGATCATCAACATTATACAGCATATGGACAATAAAGGTAATGAGCATCAGTCACACATAAGGTATACACAGAGACAGATTTTCACAAGGAAACCCATAAAGGGAGAAAACCTCTTCTTCTTCGAAATGATAGGCAGTCTTTTAAGTTCTGTGCATCATCTATAATTGAGCACCAATTCAATGTGAGGTTGCTACCTCTGTTTTACAAGTTGCAACTTGTTTGAGAGCATCGACTCTCTTGTTTCTCTAGCACCCACTAGAAGGAAGCACCAACTCCCCTAATGTTCTAGCACCAACTGGATGGAAGAACCAACTTCTAGTTACATAGGCTCCAACCTGTATAACAGAGAACACTTGTTCTCCCTTACACCACCCTGCCACCCTGGTTTCTCTGGCTGCAACCAGATGGAAGCTACAACTCCCTGTGTTCAAGATCCCACTTGAACCTCTGAGGAAAACAGTCCTCCCTAGCACCTCCCAACCACCCTGGAATATTAATGAATAAATAAACAATCAACTACACAGATAAATCGATTCTTACCACTTCTTCTCTGTTCTGTAAATTCTTCTAATTGTTCTGCAATTCTTCTCTTCCTTTGTCTGTTCTGCAATTTTGCTCTGCTTCAACTTGTTCTATCATTCTACTATGTTTCAAGTCTTTTCCTCATCTGTTACTCTTCTCTAAGTTTTATATCACACTGCGCACATTTTCAGTCTCACACTGCACATATTTTCAGTCTCACACTGCACATCCTGTGATTTTCCCTTTCTTACAGTTTAATTCCTTTTTCGTCCAGAATGACCAACCCCGCATAGTATGTATCTTTTTATTTTATGCACAACACCCACAACAGTTACACTTCACATCTTCTTAGGAAAAAGAAAAATCGTCTGAGCAACTGAAATGCCAACCGATCAGGAATCATGAATCAATTTTGCTAACTGGTTTGTAACTGATGAATTAACTATGAGAGAGAACAGTATCCCTCTGATCATATTCAAGTTTATATGCACCATTGGATGAACTTTATTAATCTTGCCTTTAAATCGGGTTTCAACATTTCGGCATTCCTATGGCCAAGTGTCTTGACACTTCATGTCATGATCTCTGAAACTCTGATATAGAGATTTTCTGCGCTATCTTCTTCCTCTATATGACCATGGCCATGACCAAGCGCTTATGCATAAAGTGTTTTTCGTGAATTCGCATTTCGTGAATCTAGAGATGAGGCATCTCAACTCTCCAAGTCGTGATCCCCAAAACCCCGAAATGGAGCTTATCTGAACTGACTCCTTCCCTTCTCGTGACCACCGGCGGTGACCATAGGTTGCGCCAAAAGGTGCTTCATATTTCGTGAGTTTATAAACTTCATCGAGTCTGATCGACAGTTGAGATATCCATAGATCCGAAGGTCTAGATCTTATTGTGATATCGCATCTCACGAGTTTCCACACCATGCTCCATTGACTCCAAGTCAGCGACTTGTCCTATGATTCGATGGTCCAAATCTGATCTTAATGGCTCAGATCATATCAGGATTTCGCATATCATGATTTCGGCGTTCTTGTGGTTATGTTTCTTGCCTCTCCAAGTCGCGATTCGCGAAACTCCGAAAATGAGTCAGATCAACGGTCCAGATCACATCTTGATCTAACAGCTGTGATTATATCACGATTTTGGTGGTTATGTTTCTTGCCTCTCCAAGTCGTGATTCGCGAAACTCCGAAATGGCATGGGATCAACGGTCCACGATCTCAATGAATCTACGTTCCAGATCTCATCATGAATTCGCATCTCGCAATTCCTACGATGGAGGTTCTTGTCACTCCAAGTTGCGATAGGAGAAACTTCGAAATGAATCTTAGATCAACGGTCCACGATCTCAATGAATCTACGGTCCAAATCTTATCGTGAATTCGCATCTCGCGATTCCTTCAATGGAGGTTCTTGTCACTACAAGTCACGATAGGTGAAACTCTGAAATGGAACTTAGATCAACGATCCATGTCTTTTGGTGTATTGATGGTCAAGATCTTTTCATGATTTCGCAAGTCTTCATTGTGTCTACATCGGTATTTCGAGATTTCGCGAACTCGCTTCACCTTTCACTTTTAAAGATCGTGCAGATTCTCCTAGATCCTACGATGGTCGATCCTCGCACTCGTATCTAGTGCCTGAGATCTATCCTCCATATCTGCGCTCTCTTCTTGTCTACATTGATATCTGACAGTCATCGGGAATTCTGAATTGTTGATCAAACGATCACTGTTGTTTCTCCTCTCCCATTATCAATGCGTTGTTGATCATGTTGATCTTTGTCATCGCTATTCTTGCCAACAATCCTCTGCACTATCTCTTATGAGCTTATTCGAATCTTCTCTACAGCGTCTTCTCATAATGCCCATCTATTACATACTTTCTGTACTCATTCCATCTTCATTGTTGTACTTTCCATCAATGACAAGCATTCGATGTCTGTTAAATAGTTGCCAACAATCTCCCCCTTTGGCATTGATGGAAACACAAGCACCCACATGCATTCGAACTCTCCTATTACATACTTTCTGTACTCATGCCATCTTCATTGTTGTACTTTCCATCAATGACAAGCATTCGTTGTCTGTTAAATATTTTCCAACAATCTCCCCCTTTGGCATTGATGGAAACACAAGCACCCACATGCATTCGAACTCTCCTCCCAGACTCTTTTCTCCCCCTTTGACATCAATGTCAAAGAAGAAACATGTTCCCCCTGAGTTGTTGCAAAAACATACTCCCCCTGTCAACTATGAGCATCTTGGAAATACACCAGATATTCAATAAGTACGCCCCCTGACTAGGTGAACAGATTAGACACAAGAAGTTATAACCCCCGACTTTTGAAGAAGATATCCAAAATGGGTTGTTGCTAATGGTTTTGTAAATATATCTGCAATCTGTTCTGTAGAAGGTATATAATTCATTTGAACAATTCTGTTTGTAACTTGTTCTCTAAGAAAATGGTATTTTATTGGAATATGCTTAGTCTTGGAATGAAGAACAGGATTCTTGGAGACACTAATGGTACTGGTGTTATCACGGTGAATTGGAATGGGATTAGTGCAAGTTACCTTCAAATCTGCAAGAGTTTGTATCATCTATAAAATTTGTGTGCAACAAGTAGCAGCAACAATGTATTATGCCTATGTAGTTGATAATGAAATGGATCCTTGCTTTTTACTAATTCGTGCAACTAATGAGTCACCCAGAAAGAATGCTCCTCCACTGGTTTTTTTTCTCTCATCAACACAGTTTGCCCAATCTGCATCTGAATAAGCAGTTAACTGAAAATTCTGATTTCTGGGATACCAC
>SNQJ01S0047835.1:157081-167535 GCA_010110895.2 Picea sitchensis | reverse complement strand
GACAAACTTGTCCAAATACTTGTTGAGAACACTATTAATTAAACACATGAATGTAGTTGGTGCATTTGTAATCCAAAATGGAACCACTAAAAACTCATAGTGTTCATACCTTGTTTTAAAGTATATCTTGTGGATATCCTTGTCCTTAATCCTGACTTGGTTATACCACGAACTTAAATCAGTCTTTGAAAATGTAGTATCTCCTCTGAGATGGTAAAAGAGACCATCTATCCTAGGGAAAGGACACTTGGTATTGATGGTAATCTTGTTCAACTGCCTATAGTCAATGCACAGACTCAAGGTATCATCTTTCTTCTTTACAAAACGGTTTGGTGCTCCCCCCAATGGAGATAGACTCGACCTAATGCAACCTTTATCCAAAATTTCCTTCAATTGCACCTTCAGCTCCACCAACTCTAGTGTGCTCATCCTGTAAGGCACTTTTGAAGTTGGTACTACTCTAGGAACAAGATTTATTGAGAAATAAAGATCTCTTTTCGGAGGTAGTCATGGCACTCCTTCTAGAAACACATATCTAAATTCCCATAGCACTGGATGATCTCCATCCTTTAGCTCCTTTCTTTCTATTGAGGTAACTATTTGTATAGAATACAAGGGGAACCCTTTTCATATGAACTTCTTGAGTTGAAATCATGATATTTTCCTTACTGAAACAAGCTTCTAAATGCCTTGCAAAATTATTGCACTACCCTCATTATCTTCACATTCCAAAACATTTTCATAAAAAATCAGGTTTTCCTTGTACACAACTATCCAATACATTCCCAAAAAGACATCGTATGAACCTAGGGGTAGGATATTTGATGTTTCCTGAGTCTACAATCCATCCATATCAATTGGACATGCTTTTACGACCTCAGTGGATTTCATTTTAGTTCCAGTGGACAATTGAACCAACCATTCTCTCACATGTTTCTTTCTTTGTAATGAACATGCCTCAACAACGTGAGGTGAAATATAACTGAGGTTAGATCCCAGGTCAATTAAAACAAAGATAGGTTGATTGGAAATAATACCTTCCAACTCCTCCATAGATTCTTGGTGATATGATTATGGATTCTCCACAACTACATATATTCTCAACATCCTTCTAGCTATATAGTTGACCATAGCTTCTTCTTGTACATTATATACCTTTCTGTTGTCATGTTTCCTATGAGGAAAATCCCTCAATAGGTTTGGTTCTCCACACCCCCAATATTTCAAAGGTCCTTTCTTGGGCTCATTTTCTCTTTATCTTTCCTTCTCTGTTGACTTATTCCCACTCTGAGATGCAAAATTATGTTGATGTATACTTCTACTTGGTTGACCAAACTGTGCACCCTTCCTTGAGTTCTTGTATGGGAATGTCTTGAATCCTTTATTATGGAATCCAATATTGTCCTTCCTCTTCTAGTTTTATGAAGTCTCTTGCTTATTCTTAGACTAATCATAACAACACTTATCCTTCTGAATAGTGTCCTCCAATGTATTGGGTTTATCAAACTCAATTCGTTCCTGGTAGGACTGTGGAAACCCATTGTGAAAATGTTGCACTCTCACTTTCTCATCCTTGAGGTAAGGGACATACCTCAACATCTCCATAAACCTTTTAGCATACTCATCCATGGTAAATTTTCCCATATTATGTTCATATAATTCCTTAACTTTATCATCATAATACTTCTCCGATAGGTATGCTTTTCAGAAATATTTTTCAAACTTTTTCCAAGTCAATTTGATTTCCTTCAATTCCCTAATTTCCTTGAGGTCTTCCCACCAAATGGAATCTCCTCCATTGAAATTAAAAATATAAATCCTTTCCTTGGTATTTTTGGAATAGTTATGTATTTGAAAGTACTTCTTCAGACCAAACAACCATGCCTCGACTTCTTCTCCTTTCTTAATTTCTCCATCGAAGGTAGGTCTCTTAGACTTCTTGAATTCTTCAGTCAAACAAATATAAGAATTATTCCTCTTTTTCTTCTTAGGAACACTTGACTCGGTGCTACTACTAGAAAACTCTATTGAAGTAGTCTTCCTGATAGACAAATATGTGGAAACACTTCCACCCAATATTCCTTTCTTGGCATCCTGATGCCTCTTTCTGGAAGAACTCTTCCCCATGTCTCTCTAATCCAATCCGTGCTTCTAAGCATCTGAAGGGGTTTTGAACCTCTCTGATTTTTGAAATTATGTATTACTTGGGCCTTGATGCAAACATTTTTGAATCTCTAATAAGCTCTGTAGTAACAATGCATTCAATTCTTCATGTTTGGCTTGAGCTATAATGAGCTTCTCATTGTCTACCTTCATACTTGTAATAGTTTCCATCAAATATGGAGGGGTTTCTCTATCCCTCTGACCATCAAACTCTTCATATCTAAAATTCAAAGTGTCATCCATACTATACCATATCATTCACCTATGTTTCCTTTCAGTATGTTCTATGTGTTGAAATATCAATCATTATTAGTAATCACATTACCAATTTAAAAAATACATTTTAAACAAAATCAAAAGTTTTCTAAAATGGTTTCAACTGCTCTAGGTGACCCATTCAAGCCTAGATATTCAACTCTAGTCTAATACCACTCTGTAACACACTCGCCCCCCTAATCCTCTCTTAGTCTGGTGGGAAGTTAAGTTTTCTCTTCCTCAAATCAACTTAGGTATGACCCTAAGGACCACATATGGATTCTACTCGTCGAGATATTTTCAATGACTATAACTATGCTCAAATATGATCTTAGAATCTAAGGTTATAGCCTCCTGAAGTATCTAGGCTCTCATGATCAAAATCCACCTGACTTCCATGTGGCATCCACGTGGATTCCTACCACCCTTTCCATATGATGTGGCATTAACATGGCACCGATGTGGCACCTACCCATAAATCACCTCTCAATTGTTTCGAATTCCATGAAACCTTTCAAATTCATCGGGGTTTTACTCTCATGGAGAACCAAACATTAAACACTAAATGTTCTGATGATGAGCCACCCATAGGACCTCCCCCAGATCCAAAAAATCTTGGTTTTGACCTTCAATGGATCTGATCATGTTGGTACACCCAACTTGCATGCCACATAGTGTCCAATTCCTATATCTCTCTCTCATGGTGAACAGGTTGGACCGACAAGGATCCATGACAAATATTTCATCCCTCTCACCTGTTGATCAATGATGGTCATTTGACCTAAAGATATTTTCTTCATTGGCACTTGCTTATATCCACATTTTTGGACCCATGTCTGAATCCTCTGATGAATGACTGAGATCCCACGTCATCTAGATATCACAATATGATTTGTTGAAGAATCCATAAGAGGTTCTAAATCTCATCTAGGACCACTCCAGTCCCTTGAACATTCTACTGGTGACACATGTCATCTTGGGAACATGTTGGTTTCCATGCTGGCATGCCACATCAACAAGACATCATCATCCCTTTCCACACTTACATGGGACCTAGGAAAATCTATGGTGGAGTTTAAATCTCACCTACATACTGATGGATAGATCTTGTTAATCCTCAAAACTTTATCATCATCAATACTTCTAAAGGATCAACACCCACTTCTAAAGGATCAACACCCACTTCGTCAACTTTCCATTCCCCAACGATGATATATCTAGCATTGATGGTCCATATCTTGTTGAGTTCTCTCCCAAAAAATACATTGTTCTCATCCCATCATTAGGTCTTCGTCGTCATCATCAAACTTTACATAAGTCTCGACACTCAATTTCTCCCAAAGATGATGCCTCTCACGATGAAGGGTTGAGATCTACTCACCTAGCCAAATCAAGGGTCGCGAAATATCGTGATTCAACACAGGATTTATCTATTGGTTTAATGGTCCGACTTCAGGACTTAGCCATTTTTTAGGGTTCTGAACAAGTCTTCAAGATTTGGGAAAACTGCTACAAGTCCATCGCATGCCTATCAATCTCATTAGAGATGAGATTTTTTCATATCTTGCAATATTTCCACATAAACATCATGATCTCCTCAGGGTTCAAGGTCCTCCATTCCTCATGCATACCTCCTCAACTTTAGGGCGCTAGAACCACTAGGTGAATCAAGCTTTTATCCATATCTTGCAATATTTATTCTCAAAACTACAAGGCTCAGAGGGAGACAAGTTGTCCTTCCTTGTTCATTTTCATGAATTATCAGACCAAATAAAAACCATAACAAATATATTCCAATATATTAGGGTTTCAATTCATTGATCATAACCAATCACATTTCCCAATGATAAAATACAATACATGTATATAACATTTAAACACAATTAAAAAAACCAAGTTATACACTTATTTGATTAAGGAAATTCCAACACCAAGTGACTGAGAGAGGACACCTTTGTTGGACAACTGAAAGGGGGGGGTGAATCAGTTGTTACCGTGCTTAAACAATTATGTTTATTTTAAACACTTTACAGAGCACTCAATGACAATCACAATAATGCAGGGAAGTAAGCAATAAAACATTCAGCATCATTCACACATATGAGATACACAGAGACAGATATTTCCTGAGGAAACCCACAAAGGGTAAAAACCTCTTCTAATTTATATGATAAGTAATCTTTACATTTTGTACATTATCATACTTATGAGCACCAACTCATAATGAGGCTACAACCTCTGTTTTGAAAGCTACTACTTGCTGAGAGCACCAACTCTCTGGATTCTCTAGCACCTACTGGAAGGAAGCACCGACTCCCTGGTTTCTCTAGCACCCACTAAAAGGAAGTGCCAACTCCCTGGTTTCTCTAGCACCCACTAGAAGGAAGCACCAACTCCCTGGTTTCTCTAGCACCCACTAGAAGGAAGGAAAAACTCCCTAAGTTTTCCATCACCAACTAGATGGAAGCACCAACTTCTAGTCACACAGGCACCAACCTATAAAACAGAGAACAACAGTTCTCCCTTGCACCACCTTGCCAGCTTGGTTTTTCTAGCTGCAACCAGATGGAAGCTACAACTCACTGTGTTCAAGCACCCACTTGAACCTATGAGAACAATAGTCCTCCCTAGCACCTCCCTACCACCCTGAAATATCAATCTTTGCTACTGAAACTTATTACAGTGATATAATGTTCATCAATGGCTTACCAGTCTCATCGCTGTTCTACTACAATTCCATGCTGTGTCTACCTCACTGTCTTCCTACACACATGCCTTGCACTTTTTGTTCTTCTGCCTTTTATGCTCTGTTCATGATTTCCATTCAATGCACCATTCCTCTTCTGTGCATTTCAGCTGATATACATTACCTCCTTCTACACACATGAATCACTCTCAACAACCTCTGATCTCTTCTATGTTCTGCATTTTTATACTCTCTATGCATCTTTTGCATCCTCTATTCATAATTCTTCTGCATGCTCTCCTCGTGTCGAGTGCTCTGCCTAATCATCATTACAACTCTTCAGCTTCTCTGGTAGTTAAACCCATGCGTTCATCCTCACTGAGCATTATGCCGAGATTCCTTAGCCTCTTCAGCAGTTGAGAGTCTTTGTCTTATCTGTCACAGTCGAGATCATTCCCTCTGTTGTAGCTCCAGGCTACAACGATCATCCATCTGTCTATAGTCTGTATGAACACCCTTCATTTCATTGCAAGATGCGTCAAGACCCTTCAGCTTCTCTCGTGATCACCCTGAAGTCTCTTCGAGTCCTGTGGCAGAAACCATCAGTCGTTTCTAGCAGCTACACTGTGAACCTCCAAGAAAACACTTCAGCAACTAAATCACCAACCGTCCAAGAGTCATGATTTAGTTCTGCTAACTGAATAGTAACTAATCGATTAACTATGAAGAGAAACAATATCCCTTCGATCAGACTTCCAAGTATCCAACACCATAGGATTACCAGCACAGGGTCTCGCGTTGATCTCGCCATTTTGCATTCCGACATTTCAGCATTTTGGCATTCCTATGGTGAAGTGTTTCGACACTCCAACTCCCGGTATCTGAAACCTACACCAAAATGTGTTTTTTGCATTTTGTCATTTCGCGATTTCGCATGTCGCCAATTCCTATTGCGAGGCATATCGACTCTCCAAGATTAGCTTCATGTTAGCTCCTCCCTTGAGCCTTCGTCGATGTGACCATAGGTTATGTCCAGGGGCAAATTCTAAACACGCATTTCGCATTTCGCATTTTAGGGATTCAGTGATGAGTCATCTCGACTGTCCATGTCCCAAACTCCGAAATGGAGATTGTCTCTTCGAGCTCTTCTCTACAGCTTTTCGATGATGTGACCACCGGCTACATCAACATTTCATCATTTTGGCATTTCGACATTCATCATTTCGGCATTCCTGTGATGAAGTGTCTTAACACTCCAAGTCACGATCCCCGAAATGGAGCTTGGTTGCACTGGCTTCTTCCTCCATCTTTTGCAGATGTGACCACTAGCTATGACCACAGCCTTATTCAAAAACGTATTTCGCACTTTCTCATTTTGGGGATTCTGTGATGATTCGTCTCGACTCTCCATGTCACGAGCTCCGAAATAGAGCTTGGCTTCTATAGCTCTGCTCTCCAACTCTCGACAATGTGACCACGAGATATGACCAATCTCCAATCAAACAAGCACTTCGCTCTCCAAATCAACGGTCCATGATCCGTGGTGATCAGACGTCTATCCTCTGCCCTGGGACTTCAACCTTCGGGACTTTGGGGGAGTGATGAAGCTAAAAATCTCGAAGTAAAAATCATAGAGTGAGGTCACTCTTGCGTCTCTCAATGATGTGTTGTGACCCAAGTGGCTGCCACGTGTCACTCAGAATTGTGATTTCCAGTGGCCTGAAATGACAAATCAACTTGACACTTGTCATTGTTTGATCGTGCCACGTGTCAATCTGACGTAGTCTTCCACTTGTCCTTTCTGATGTGGTCTGCCACATTCACCTCTTGGATCTGACGGCCCATATTTTTCCTTGATCCAATGGCTAGGATTATTTCTCAAATTCACGAGCCTTCATTGTGCCTGATTCAGGATTTCGATGTTTCACATTTTGCAACTTCAGGACTCTTGTGATGAAGAGTCTCGACTCTTAACTCCTCCAAATCTCATTATCTGAAACTCCGAAATGGAGTCTTTCTTGATGTGCCTATTTCGGGATTTCGACGTTTCGCATTTTGCAACTTAGAGACTCCTGTGATGAAGAGTCTTGATTCTTGACTCCTCCAACTCCCGATATCTGAAACTCCAAAATGGAGTTTACGCTTCTGATCTTTCCATGCCATCATTGTTGCTGATCTTCCTTGCTTGCCTGTTTTCCATTGTTGTCTCCCAACTGTAAACCTACCAACGTCGCTACTATTATTTCCTATAACCATACCTTCGTCATTGTTGTTATTGCCATCAATTAACTGTAAGCATGCTATCGTTGTTGTTGTTCTTTCCTATAGGCATGCCATCGTTGTTGTTGTTCTTGCCATCAATGACAAGCACACTCTTCTTGTAAACATGCCAACAATCTCCCCCTTTAGCATTGATGGCAACCCTGAACAGCTACGCTAACTGTTAGGACCTCCAACTGTAGCATCTGGTCCGAAGCACTCCTTTTCTCCCCCTTTGACATCAATGTCAAAGAAAACATGCTCCCCCCAAGTTGTTGCAGTATGTTTAAGAGGTATCAGATATTCAACCAACACAAACTCCCCCTGACAGGATGGACTCTCTTATTTGAGACCCGCATAATATTTGTATCTAAACCAGAGTCTTCTCCTTTTGGTTCTTGGACCTGTTCATCTTTAGCTTTTGCTGTATCCTCTGTAGAATACTCAAAATTGCTTGCCTCTCTTACTGGGACTCCTTCAATAACCTTTTCTTGTCATAACTGGATGACCCCCCCTGTCACTGTTCTCTCTTTGCTTCTGACTTCTTTCCTCCTTTGTTCCTAAAAGGTTAGCTTTCCCTGATAAAGTCTTTCCTCTTGTTATCTCTACAGGATGTCATGTATATCATTTTGTAAAAAAAAAGGTTCTTGTTGAGGATGTTGTTGTCCTACTGAAACACTACGTAATTGTAGCTCATACTTTTCAAACAACCCTTGGATTTTCCCATTGATTCTCATCAATTTCTATTACTGCAAATTCATTTTTCTTCCATGATTCTTACAATCCAAGGCTTTTATGACCATATACATCACAAGAGAAAAACACTACAAACATTCTCACATCTACTTTTCCCTTTTACAAATGGAGGACCTGTATCAGGTTTCTTAGGAGCATTGATTTCTACCTTGTTGAGTCCAATACCGGATTTGTCATTTGGTGATCTCTGACTATACAAGATTTTATCCAGGGTCATGGAACTGTTCCAGAACTTGATTTGGGTGTTTTACTTCTCAACCTTCAAAAATTCTTCTTCCATCTTATGACATGATTCTTCTCCCACTTCTTCCATGGGATAAATGCTAACTAAGCATTCTTTTATTGTATCTGAATCTTCTTCTTTACTTGCAGGGGAGGATTCAATATCAACATCATTAATTGTACGTATTCCTTTATTCATCACTTGTCCTGAGTTTACATTTACCTTACACTCTTTGGACGTAAACACCTCTTCACTACCTCTGTCACACTTTTTACTTGTACTGAGAAAATTATGTTTTAGACCATCCACAAGCAGAATGTATTGGGCATCTCCTTTGTCATTACTCAAACTCACCATCCCTCTATCCTTGATTTTACATGGTTCATCATTTCCAAGGATCACAATTCCTATTTTCTTTTACTTATGGACATAAGCTTATCCTTGTCTCTAGTCACGTGTTTGGAACATCCAATGTCTATATTCCCAGAGGCCTTTTGTTTTTGAGTTGAAAGTGCTAGACCACATTTTTCACTATCTTTCCTTTTCCATGTGCTGGCCTTTCTATCTAAGAACTTTGTCCTTGGATCTGCTTTGTAATTATTCAGATGGAAGTTTGCAGCTTTGTGGCCAAAGTTGTGATAGTTATAGCATTCAATCTCATTGTTCAATAGGTCAAATTTATTCTTGCAGTGTTGTCTACTCATTGACTATTTATTATTTCTTGACCTCCTCAGTTGCATGTCTCTAGACTTAATTTGGAAATTTGCAATCTGTGATGTTTTGTTACTTGGCTGTATCATTATTTGTTGTGGCAGATATTTATTCCTTGGAAATCTTAATTTCTCATGTCTAAGTCTTAAGGAACATTTTACAGCTTTGTGACCAAAGTTAGAATAGTAGAAACAATATCCATAGAAAAATTCTTTGTACCTAGAAAATGGTTGTCTTCTTTGAGAAAATAGATTTCTTCCATGTTGATGATTTCCTTGAGAAGGGAGTGTATTATTTCCTTGTTCTACAGATTCAGTTCTGGCACCTTTTTCTTTACTCCTCCTGGGCGGTTGATTATCTTTCTTTGTTTCTGCAGATTTGTTGTCGTCATTGGTTGTAGATTTGACAAACTTGATGAAGTCTTTATTGCTTGGATGACCACTACTTGATCCCTCTTCATAACCCAAACCTTTTTTCAACTTTGGATTCCTTTGATGATTCAGAATGGTGTCTAATCCTTTTGAGGCTTTGATACTTGACAGATTATGATGATACAAGGCTTGAAACTTCTCCAACTATTTCCTAGTTTTCACTACTTCTTCTTCCAGAGCTTTACAACTTGCCTTCTTTTATGATAACTGTTGTTTCAGAATGTCTTCGATTTTCTTTGCCTCTTCTAATTCCACTTTTAGCAGGGCAAATTTTTCATCAGGATGTTTATTGTCTTTCTCGAACTATATTAGCAATTGTTTTTGCTTTCTGTTCTTAATTCTGAGTCTGTCAATATCTTCCAGTGCACTGATCAGTTCTCCTTCCATATCAACCACAACTTCTTCATAATTATCATCACTTCCTGTTCTTTTATTATCATAATTCTCTTTGGCCATAAGCATGAAGTCATTTACCTTATCTTCACAGGAAGAGTCACTATCGGTGTCTTCTAAGGAGTCATCATTGTTTACACATAAACTTTTCTTTCTATCAAATCTTTTGGATTTGTACTTCTCTTCACCTTCAGAGTTCTGCTCATGTTTCTTGTGTGGACAATTATTTTCACAATGACCTATCTTACCACAGTTGAAACATTTGAAGGGAAACTTACCTTGGTACTTGCCTGATCCTTTCTTTAGTCTTCTCATGAATTTTGCTTCAATTTCATCAGGCTTAGAATCTTCATTCTTATCTGCTTTAAATGATGCTTCTCTAGAGGTGGGTTTATCTGTAACTATCCTCATTTCATATGTAGTCAACATTCCTATAAGTTGATCAAAATCCAAAGCCTTTATATCATTAAGTTCTTCTATAGTTGAGACCTTTGGGTTGAACCTATCTGACAGAGATCTCAAAATTTTCTGAACTAAAGAGGGTTCCTCAATTTTTTCACCAAGTGCTTTCATTGCA
>SNQJ01S0047835.1:135969-157071 GCA_010110895.2 Picea sitchensis | reverse complement strand
GCAGAGACATATATTTCCTGAGGAAACCCATAAAGGGTAAAAACCTCTTCTTCTTTATATGATAAGTAATCTTTACATTCTGTACATTATCATAGTTACCAGCTCATAATGAGGCTACAACCTCTGTTTTGCAAGCTGCTACTTACTGAGAGCACCAAATCTCTAGATTCTCTAGCACCCACTAGAAGGAAGCACCGACTACCTGGTTTCTAGTTTCTCTAGCACCCACTAGAAGGAAGCACTGACTCCCTGGTTTCTAGTTTCTCTAGCACCCACTAGAAGGAAGCATCGACTCCCTGGTTTCTAGTTTCTCTAGCACCCACTAGAAGGAAGCACCAACTCTGTCGTTTCTCTAGCACCCACTAGAAGGAAGCACCAACTCCCTGGTTTCTCTAGCACCCACTAGAAGGAAGAAACAACTCCGTAAGTGTTCCAGAACCAAGTGGATGGAAGCACCAACTTCCAGTCACACAGACACCAACCTGTAAAACAGAGAACAACAGTTCTCCCTTGCACCACCCTGCCACCCTGGTTTCTCTGGCTGCAACCAGATGGAAGCTTGGCTGCAACCAGATGGAAGCTACAACTCCATGTGTTCACACACCCACTTGAACCTCTGAGAACAACAGCCCTCCCTAGACCTCCCTACCACCCTAAAATATCTATCTTTGCTACTGAAACTTATTACAGTGATATAATGTTCATCAATGGCTTACCAGTCTCATCACTATTCTACTACACTTCCATGCTCTGTCTGCCTCACTGTCTTCCTACACACATGCCTTTCACTTTCTGTTCTTCTTCCGTTTATGCTCTATTTTCCATGTCCATTCAATGCACCATTCCTCTTATGTGCATTTTAGTTGTTCCACACTGCCTCCTTCTATACACATGAATCACTCTCAATAGCCCCTGATCTCTTCTCTGTTTTGTGTTTTTATACTCTTTGTGCATCTTATGCATCCTTTATTCGCAATGCTTCTCCATGCTCTCCTTGTGTCGAGTGCTCTACCTAATCATCATTACAACTCTTCAGCTTCTTTGGTAGTTAAACCCATGTGTTCATCCTCACTGAGCATTATGCCGAGATTCCTTAGCCTCTCCAGTAGTTGAGAGTCTTCATCTTCTCTGTCACAGTCGATCCCATTCCCTCTGTTGCAGTTCCAGGCTCCAACGGTCGTCCATCTATCAATAGTCTATATGAACACCCTTCATTTCATTTCAAGATGCCTTGAGACCCTTCATCTTCTCTGGTGATCACCCTGAAGTCTCTTTGAGTCCTCTGGCAGAAACCATCAGTCATTTCTAGTAGTTACACTATGAACCTCCAAGAAAATGCATTAACAACTGAATTGCCAACTATCCAAGAGCCATGATTCAGTTCTACTAACTGAATTGTAACTGATCAATTAACTATGAATAGCAACAGTAGCCCTTCAATCAGATTTCCAAGTATCCAACACCATTGGATTACAAGCATAGGGTCTCGCATTGATTTCTCCATTTTTCATTTCAGCATTTCGGCATTTTGACATTCCTGTGGTGAAGGGTTTCGACACTCCAACTCCCAGTATCTAAAACCTACACCAAAAGGTGTTTTTCACATTCCATCATTTCGCGATTTCGCATGTCGCGAATTATTGTTGCGACGCATCTCAAATATCCAAGTCACGATCTCTGAAATGGAGATTAGCTTCGTGCTAGCTCCTCCCTTGAGCCTTCATCAATGTGACCATAGGTTATGACCAGGGGCCAATTCTAAACACGCATTTCACGTTTCGGGGATTCTGTGATGAGTCGTCTCGACTCTCCATGTCCCAAACTCTGAAATGTAGCTTGTCTCTTCGAGCTCTTCTCTATAGCTCTTCGATGATGTGACCACCGTCTACATCGACATTTCATCATTTCGGCATTTCGGCATTCATCATTTCACCATTCCTGTGATGAAGTGTCTTGACACTCCAAGTCGCAATCCCCGAAATGGAGCTTGGTTTCACTAGCTCCTTCCTCCATCTTTCACAGATGTGACCATTGGCTGTGACCATAGCCTTATTCAAAAACGTATTTCGCACTTTCGCATTTTGGGGATTCTCTGATGAGTCATCTCGACTCTCCATGTCACGAGTTTCGAAATAGAGCTTGGATTCTATAGCTCTTCTCTCCATCTCTCGACAATGTGACCATGAGATATGACCACTCTTCAGTCAAACAAGCACTTCGCTCTCCAGATCAACGGTCCACGATCCGTGGTGATCGGACGGCTATCCTCTGCCCGAGGACTTCAGCCTTCGGGACTTTGGGGGAGTGATGAAGCTAAATCTCCTGAAGAAAAACTCCCAGAGTGAGGTCACTCTTGCGTCACTCGATGACATGTCATGACCAGAGTGTCTCCCACGTGTCACTCAGAATTGTGATTTCCAGTGGCCTGAAATGACAAATCAACTTGACACTTGTCGTTGTCTGATCGTGCCACATGTCAATACTGACGTAGTCTTCCACCTGTCCTTGCTGACATGGTCTTCCACATTCACCTCCTAGATCTAATGGCCTAGATTTTTCCTTGATCCAATGGCTAGGATTATTTCACAAATTCACAAGCCTTCATTGTGCCTGATTCGATATTTTGACGTTTCTCATTTCGCAACTTCAGGACTCCTGTGATGAAGAGTCTTGACTCTTGACTCCTCCAACTTTCGGTATCAGAAACTCTGAAATGGAGTCTTTGTTGATGTGCATGTTTTGAGATTTCAACGTTTCTCATTTCGCAACTTCGGGACTCCTGTGATGAAGAGTCTCGACTCTTGACTCCTCCAACTCCTGGTATATGAAACTCCGAAATGGATTTTACACTTCTGATCTTTTCATGCCATCATTGGTGTTGATCTTCCTTGCCTGCCTATTTTCCATTGTTGTCTCCCAACTGTAAACCTGCCAATGTCACTACTATTATTTCCTGTAACCATACCTTCATCTCTGTTGTTCTTTCCATCAATAACTGTAAGCATGCTATCATTGTTGTTGTTCTTGCTTGTAGACATGCCATCGTTGTTGTTGTTCTTGCCATCAATGACAAGCACGCTCTTCTTGTAAACATGCCAACAACCTTTCCTCCCAACCTTATGCCATACTGCAAAGTGTCTTCCTACAGTGCACCACCCCTGTTCCAAGTCGTGATACCACAAGGGGAATGATTCAACTGGTTCCCAAACTTAAGATAACCCTAGAAGGTTAATCTTCTTCCTCCTCTGACAACAACACAATTTCCCCCCTTCCCACTGAGCTTAGGGTCTCTACAAGTTTATGAGGTGGTTTCTCAACCAGATTTCCTATGCAAAAGGGATTCCCTTCTCTTCTATACATTCCCTTGGTGACCTCCCCTTACTTGTGTCAGTTTATATCTAGTAAGAACCAAGTTGTAACCTGTTATTGCTCCAATATGGATCTAGGTCTTCTCTACTTCAGGGTGATCAATATTAAATTGGACGAGCTTCCTATTTTATTCAAGAAAACCTCTCTCTTCCCTTTAACCCATTCTCATGAACACCTTTTTCTCTACGAGTCTACTTCTCACAACTTCTTTCTCAAGTTCTTACACTCCTTGAGCACCTTCGTATTCTATTTTTAGATGCCACTCTCTTGGTGTATAAAAATTGTAACTCTTTCGTCTTTTGTCTCTACTTGTCTCTTGGTGGTCCATTTCTTTTGTGTCTAGTATGTTTTCTCTGGTGGTTTTTTTCACCTTGGGTCTCTTCCTCGACGAATATCCTTAGGATTCTTATGGCTTCCTACAGATGTAACCTACAATTTGTCGCTCCCATTCTGAAGGAGAATTATGTGGTGTCCCACTTTCAGGTCATTCAATTTCTCCTTACTTCCCTCAAGAGACCAATCCATCAACAACCATTAATTGTTTCAACCACTTCCTTGGCCTTAGATAGATGGTCATGTGGCTCCATTCATATTTGGTACATTGGAAGGTGTACGCTCATGCTTAGAAAGCATAAATTAGTTGATTAAACAAGCTTCATTTTTTCTCCATAAAACATCCCATTTCCACTTCACCCAACAACTCAATCAATCCCTGCTTCATCAATTTCCACTTATGTATCATGACCAATACATTCAAGGTTGTTCCCTCTCAGTTAGTAGTTTGGTTTCTTTTATTAATCAAAACATTATTAGATGTTTCATGATTACATCATATGGATATTTAAGCATAATTAAAGTCTTAGGGGAAAATAGGGTGTTATAGATTCAGTGGAAGTGGAGTGGTCCATACTGGAGAAAACTATGCAGACATGCTCATGCAACCAACATTTTTAGAGAAGTTGTGGTTGTGTTTGGATTTTCTAGGCTTGCAGAAAAGGTGATGATTATTTTTTTTGGGTGAGATATCAGGAAAATTGTTGTCAAGGTGGAGATTGTTGGACGGTGACAACTCATCTAGGAAGTTACATTTCAGTTTCTCCCCCTTTAGATGTGGTTGTGGTTGTTGGCACTTCATATCCATGATTTGATTGTTTTTGTTTTGTTTAAATGAGAGGCTCGTGAGGTGTTGTGTGTATTTTTATTGTAAACCTAGTTCTTCACTAATTTTGACTGAGAGTAATAAAGATATTTTCCCCCCAATTCATGTATTTGTTGTTTGTTTTTCGTTGTTTTTTCTATTATATTTTATATTTGTAGGACATATATCCTTTGTTTGCAGATCGAGGCTCAACATAACAAAATCAAACCAACTCTAAAGTAAGAATTAATTCTAACAAGTAATGAAGTAAAAAACTAAAAAACTATGTAATGTAATAAATAAATAAAAGACTAAGTAATACATTATTAATGAATTTTTATCATATTCATTCAAAGTTTCAAAGTTAACATATATTTGAAGGGATTTATGAATGTAATAGAAATACCCACTCTTACTTGAATGGAAATGATCCAGGTGGATATTAGTGGCCACCCACTTATTCCAACTGGCTCCTCTTGCCAGTTTTTATTTCAGCACGTTCTTTTATACTTCTTGTAATTGTTGGATCTACACTTCTGGGGCTATTTAAATCCCTACACATCTTCCAGGCGAAGACTAGTGGCCACCCACCTAGTCCAACTATCTCATTTTGGAAGTTTTCATGTCAACACATCTTTTTCTACTTCTAGGGTCATTTTGGGACCGTAAACAATGTTTTTTTGGCGTGCCATAATCAAATTATAGACGAAGTTAGATTTTGATGGCATAATGTGTAGTTCTCGAAAATACCTTTGTAATGGGCTATCACGCACCTAAAAAAAAGACCGTATGAAAAATTAATGACCCCGAGAATTTAATGTACTAACTTACCCAAACGGGGCCCACATGACTTTTAGCATTTCATCTCCTAGGGTAAGGTTTTTGGATGTCTAGGGTTTTGGAATTCATGTTCATTGTTTATCATAAAAATTCTTCCAGAGCCTCATTGTAATCATCTTCTTGAGAATGAGCATAGCCGTCACATCTCTTCTCAGAGATAAAGCTACCACCATTCTAGCGAGTCTTGGACTCTGTATTTTTACAGTCTCTTTACAATTATTTCATTAATAGAAATCAAGTATTGATGAATTTCTCTGTTTCTAGAAATTTTCATGAGTATTTCATTGTTATTTCTTTTCTTTCATTTTGTTTTGAAAATAATCTGGATCCGTGGTATCAGAGCAGGTTGCTCTTGATCATTTTTCAAGGCATGTCCCCGACAAGGTCTGAGTATAGCTAGTTGGGTCTCGATATTGTCTCTCTTGAGGAAAATCACTCTCACACACCCAAGAAACCCTCGACGATGACAGAAAAGAAAAATGACATAGCAGATTCTATTAACCTGTTTCTTGAGCAAGCTCTCAAGCGACAGAGGGATGAAATGATGGATAATTTTACACACATCCTTCAACACATGCCAATAGAAATAAACACATCTTCATCAAGAGAACATTTTGGAGGAACCTCTCCCTTCAAGGTACAAGTTAATTCTGATATTCCCATATTTGAAGGTTAGATAGATGCGTATGCCCTAAAAAAATGGTTAAATCTATTAGAAGTTTATTTCTTTGTTCAAAATTTTTTCGATGGGGAAAAGATCACCTTCACACTCCTCAAGGATCTCCCCCATTTCAAACATTAGTGGGAAACTTACTGGGAGAAAATTTCCACAAAGGAATTTGGAATATATGGGGTCGAGCCCACTTGGGATTTTTTTTTAAATGTGGTCAAGGAAGAGTAATATCTTGTTGACAACTATGAAGACCAGTACATGGGATGAACCATACTATGGCAAGAGAAGATCCAAATAGTTCCAAAGTTCAAAAATAATTTCCATACCTTATGCACCAAGATGGGTATCAAAGACTCGAAGCGGAATCTGGTTCTGAAATAGTGTGGGGCTCTACATAGGTACATCCAAATCGAAATAGATTTCCTAAACATCTCATCATTGGAAGATGTCTATCCATATGTTGTCAAAATCGAGAAGAAATTTAGACACCAAAACAAATGGGAATTTGGGTCTGCAAATCTACAACAACAAAAGCATGGTAAGGACAGCCATAATCAACAGCCTCTAGACAACCAGTCCAAGACACGGGACAAGAAGGGTAAAGGAAAGATGAAGAATGACACTGGGAAGTGGTGTGACTTCCACAAAGGCCTATAACACAACAACGATGAATGTCGCTTGAAACATTCATTGGTGGTTGAGGTCAAAGACACGGAGTGGAAACATGATTCGAAATCAGATCCAGAAAATATTGAAACCAGACAGATCATCGATGTAGACCCTATTTCTACTGTTGCGAACACAACAATTCAACCAGGAGAACTAGTAGATCTTGAAGAGGGGGAGTGCCTCTTCCATTCATAGATGTGGGTGAATGGGACCCTATTGCATTTCATTGTTGATAATGGTTTCCATAAGAACCTCATCTCAGCTAAGGTCATCAAACAATTGGGGTTGTCGACAACACCACACCTGCAACCATACGACATCAGGTGGCTTCACAGGGACAAGATCTATGTGTCATTCAACAGTGTCACCTGTCCCATGGCATCCACCCCTTCAAGGATGAGATAGTGTGTGATGTTTCCCCTCTTGATGTATGTGATGTTGTTTTGGGCCAACCATATATGTGGAAACGTCATGATTTCTATAAGTCTAGACCCCATAGTGTCATTATTACTCTTGGTGGTCAGCTCTATGGGATACCAGAGGTAGTTCTGACTACTGCTCCACCAAAATAGTGTTGCAAGGTAATATCTCATACTACAAAATTCATCCTCTTCATAATTTGTTAAAAGGATGCACATAAAACCACTACAACCACTTCAGCCTCAACAAATTCTATCTAGCAAAACGCATTTCCGAAGAGAAAGAATATTTTGTTTCTTCACCTACAATGGTGCCTACATAATTCCCCATCAAATCCAGAGACAACAGGTTGGTGGAACAGATTCAACCATGCCAGTAATAGGTTTGTGACAGTCTTCCACATACCAAGTAGCACAACTTCTCCAACAAGGCACGCAACTCACCAAGATTCAGATTTAGAAAATGCTTTCCCCTCTTCCCTGGGAACTCAGTGCAATGGAGACCATTTCTTCCTGAGGGGGGAGGACTGATCCAGGTGGATATTGGTGGCCACCCACCTATTCCAATTGGCTCCTCTTATCAGTTTTTAGTTTAGCGCATTCTTCGACACTTCTGGGGTTGTCTGAAGCCCTACACATCTTCTAGGTGAATATTGGTGGTCTCCCACCTAATCCAACTGAATTATTTTAGAATTTTTCATGTCAGCACATCTTTTTGTACTTCCAGGGTTGTTTTGGGGCTCTAAACAACTTCTTTTGGAGTGCCACAGTCAAACTATAAACAAAATTATAGTTTGATGAAATAATGCGTAGTTCTTGAAAATACCTTTCCAACGGACTATCACATGCCTAAAACAAAGATTGTATGAAAAAGTTACGACCTTGAGAATTTAATGTACTAACTTACCCAAATGGTGCCCACATGACTTTTGGTGTTTCATCTCTTAGGGTTAGGTTTCTGGATGTCTAGGGTTTTGGCATTCATGTTTATCATAAAAAAGGCTTTTAGAGCCTCATTGTAATCATCTTCTTGTGAATGAGCGTATCCATCACATCTCTTCTCACAGATAAATATGCCACCATTCTAGCGAGTCCTGCACTATTTATTTTTACAGTCTCTTTACAATTCTTTCATTAAATTATTTAATAGAAATCAAGCATTGTTTTATTTCTCTATTTCTAGAAATTTTCATGAGTATTTCATTGTAATTTCTCTGCTTTCATTTCATTTTGAAAATGATCCGGATAAGTGGTATCAGAGCAGGATGCTCTTGATCATTTTTCAACACATGTCCCCGACAGAGTCCGAGTATATCTAGTTGGGTCTCAAGCTTATCTCTCTTGAGGACAATCACTCTCACATGCCCATGAAACCCTCGATGGCAGCAGAAAAAAAAAAAACGACGGAGCATAAGATTCTATTAATATGTTTCTTGAGCAATCTCTTGCGTGACAGAGAGACAAAATGATGGAGAATTTTTCACAGATCATTTAATGCATGTCGATAGCAATAGGCGTATATTCATCAAGCGACCATTTTGGAGGAACCTCTCCCTTCAAGGTACAAGTTAATTTTGATATTCCCATATTTGAAGGTTAGAAAGATGTGGATGCCCTAGAAAAATGCTTAAATATATTAGAAGGTTATTTCTCTGTTCAAAAAAATTTCGACAGGGAAAATATCACCTTCGCACACCTCAAGGATCTCCCGCATGTCAAACATTAGTGGGAAACTTACTAGGAGCAAAGTTCCACAGAGGAATCGACAATATATGGGGTCAATCCCACTTGGAAATTTTTTGTGGATGCAGTCAAGGAACAATACTATCATATTGATAACTATGAACACCAGTACATGAGATGGACCACACTGTGGTAAGAGAAAAGCCAAACATTGTCGGAGTTCACAAATACTTTCCATACCTTACGCACCAAGCTGGTGTCAAAGACTCTAAGAGAAATCTAGCTTTGAAATACCATGGGGCTCTACATAGGTACATCCAAACTAAAATGGATTTCATAAACATCTCATCATTGGGAGATGCCTATCGATATGTTGTCAAAATCGAGCAGAAATTTAGACACCTAAACAAATGGGGATTCGGGTCTGCAAATTTGCAACAACCAAAGCATGGTAAAGATGGCCCTAACTAATAGCCTCTAGATAACCAATCCAAGACACATGACAAGAATGGTAAAGGAAAGACAAAGAATGACACTAGGAAGTGGTGTGACTTCCACAAAATCCCTTATCACAACACCGATGAATGTTGCTCGAAACAATCATTGGTGGTTGAGGTCAAAGACACAGAGCCGAACCCCGATTTGGAATCTGATCCAAAAAATATTGAAGCCAGATAGATCATCGACGTAGACCCCATTTCTACTGTCACGACCACAACAAGTCAACTAGAAGAACCGGTAGATCCTGAAGAGGGGGAGCGCCTCTTCCCTTCATGTATGTGGGTGAAGGGAACATTTCATTGTTGATAACGACAGCCAAAATAACCTCAACTTAGCTAAAGTTGTCAAACAGTTGGGGTTGTCAACAACACCACACCCGCAACCATACAACATCGGGTGGCTTCACCAGGGACGAGATCTCCATGTCATCCAGCAATGTTGCATGTCCTATGGCATCCATCCCTTCAAGGATGAGGTAGTGTGTGATGTTTCCCCTCTTGATGTCTATGATGTCGTTTTGGGCCAACCATATATGTGGAAACGTCATGTTGTCTGTGAGTCTATACCCCGTAGTGTAATTATTACTCTGAACGATCAACTCTATGGGATACCAAAGGTAGTTCTGACTACTGCTCCACCAAAATATTGTCGCAAAGTAATTTCTCATACTATGAAATTCATCCTCTTCATAGTATGTTCAAAGGATGAATTATTATAGCTTTATATCTTTATCTTTATCTTTATCTTTATCTTTATTATAGCTTTTATTTTACAATGCTTCTTCCTTGCTTTCATTTAATATTCACATTTCATTTCATTATCTGAAAAAACTTAATATAACATGTGAGTAGCAAATACACCTTTTTAAAAAGCACATACCTAATTTTTTTAATTTAATTTCTTTGCATTTATTTTGATATGTATTATTTATATAACCTCAATGGGTTAATGGTTTACTTATTTGAATACGTGTGTAAAGATAACAGTTACAAATACATAGGAAAGATCTACACACTCTTTCCTTTTGCTACTAGTTCTATTTATATATTTTATAAATAATTATGGATTTGCCAATATAGGTAATATAGGTAAGGTAAATAAATACTAGAGTTATTTTTTAATTTTTCTTAACATTCTTAAAAATAAATTATTTTTAATTATTTTTGAAAAAAATAACATCATGTTTGTTCTATTTATATATTTTATAAATAATTATGGATTTGCCAATATAGGTAAGCAATATAGGTAAGGTAAATAAATATTAAAGTTATTTTTTAATTTTTCTTAACATTCTTAAAAATAAATTATTTTTAATTATTTTTGAAAAAAATAACATCATGTTTGTTTTTAGTTATTTTTCAAACAAATTTAGATAATATTTGTGTTTGATTGTTTTTAACCAAAATAATTTATTATTTTTCATAAAATAAAATAAAATAAAATTAAAATAATAATAAAAATTAAAATATTCATATTATTAGAATAGCTAAAATCAATAATATCATAACTATAAACATAAAGAATACCATAACCATATATAACAAAACCTTTCACAACCAATAATACTACAAAATATTAAACATAGTACTCTAAGACAAACATCAATGCCAAAACGTTTTTAGTTTAATCCTATTAACTTATTTTTATGAAAGATTTATCTTTTTTTAAACATTTATCTAGTTTAGCTACTTATTTATTTTTTTATTTATTTTTAAGAAATCAAGTCAAAAATTGTTGAAACTCCAAATTTTAGTGACTTCTTGTAAAGTGCTAAATTCATTTATACATTTAAAAATGCAATTTAAACAACAAAAAATGATAATTTCATCAAAATCAAAATCGGTTTCACTTAATTCTATTGAAAAAATTCAAAAAATCGAATGTTTAAACAAAGCCAGTTCAAAAATACAATTTAATCAACAGAAAATTACAATTTTAAAGAAATTTTTATTACTGCAATCCATTTAAATAACAAAAAATCACAATTTCGGCAAAATTTATATCACTGTTTTGCAGTGAAAAAAAAAAAAAAACTCTGCAAATTGGCCAAATTCATATCAAAATCGGTTCAGCGAGACCATTCATGCCTTAAGCTCGTAGAAGGAACGTCCCACTTTCACTCCCACACGAAAATGCGGAAGTTTAGAAATCACGTTAGAGTAAGACAGACGGAGAAAGTTGGCAAAACGCCCATCGATTTGCGCCGTTCAAAACCCTACAGCCGTTAAAAACCCTACAGAAATATGAAGTTTTTGGCCGTCTGAAAAGGGTGAGGTATCACTTTAGATTTGTCTACGGAATTGTCGCCTGTCATGATGAGATTTGTCTTGGCCGCAAAAGAAAGAAGTGTCATGGCAACCCTGCTCTTGGGGAAGGCTCCAAAATGTTGCTTTCCAATTTACAGTCCACTGAATTCTCCATCAAACAATGTTAAGGGCCGCAGTAGAAATCTCACCATCAATGGCTGTGCAGCTCTTGATGGAAGAATTCCACTAGACATCTCACCATCAATCGCTACTGCTTATAATGGCTGTGCCCAGTAGACATCTCACCATCAATGGCTGTGCCCACATCTTTGGCTTCTACTGCTCATAATATCTTCTTCTGCCAGAAAACTCGAGGTAAAGTGAATTGATAAGAACTTCCTTCCAGCTTGTAAGTGGGAAGTATCCCATGCTATAGCTGTGGGTGGGACACTATTGATATCAGTATCAGTCACAGTGTTTATAGATTGCTGGCAGCTTTTTCCAGACAAATCCGAGAATCGCATCTGTGATCTGAAATGTATACACTTATGATTTTAGATTTTCATCATAAAACTCTGTTCAAAATATAAACCATTGATTTGCGTAGTTTCTCACATCATTCACATTCTTCAAACAGCATTTGGTAATTGAACGTACTTGTTGGTAGTTACAATGATGGCTTCACATTCTAGTGGCAGCCTTGGAGAATAGAATGAGCGAAGAAGATGGAATGGATGTTGACATGGCTTATATATGCCAATAGTTAGCTTGCAATATTTGTGTTTTTATTTACATTGCAAAACACACTATAGTAATATTTATTAGTTTGGTTAGGATTCAATTTTATGGTTGTATGTATATATTTTCTATGATTTAGGAGTTAAATTAGGGTATTATGTTCTTCTTGATCCGGATTTTTATGAGCAGAACGAAATGACTACAGATTATTCACAGGTGTTTAACACAAAATAACAGAAATATAGTAAAACTGGATTTTTATTTAATAAGGAAATAAGTAGAAACTATAAAATGCAGCGTAAAGAAGCTTGCTGGAATGGTAGCCCCTTATCTCTGAGAAGAGATGTGATGGTTCGCCAGAAGACTATTACAATGAGGCTCTGAAGGTCTTTTTACAATAAACAAGAATGTCAAAAACCCTAAACATCCAAAAACCTAACCCTAGGAGATGAAGCTCCAAAAGTCATGTGGGCCCTGTTTGGGTAAGTTAGTACATCAACTTTTTGGGGTCGTAACTTTTGCATACGATCTTCGTTTTAGGCGTATGATAGCTCGTTGGAAAGGTATAGTCAAGGAGATTCATTTTGGGGGATCAATCATGCTTTCAGCTATCATTGAGAATCTCTATCCCGAAAAAACTTCATTTAGGCTTTCAAAATGGCCCCGAAAGTTAAAACTGCTAAAAATAGTAAACTATCAAAATTGCTAGAAAACTATTTTGAGCCAGTTGGAAAAGGTGGGTGGCCACCAATATCCACCTGGATCAATCCTCCCTCCGTAGGAAGCAATGGTCTCCATTGTGTTGATTTCCTCCATCAGACGAGGAAATTTCTGTTGAATTTGGCCCCTGGTGAGCCACTTTCCTTGGTGCAGGAGTTTCCCTACTTTGACGACTCGATAAAGCTGGATCATTTGATGTCGAGTGCCCTTGATCTATGTGTCCACAATTTTATCACTGGACGCCTGTTGTATGCAATCAGGGTTGAGATATGTTGGTGTCAACTGATTTGCTACATCTGAGATGTCCAATAATGGTGGAAAATAAGGGCGAATGAGACCCACATTGAACACTGGGTGCAGACTAAGGAAAGGAGGAATGTTGAGCTCAAAAGAATTATCCCCCACGGCCTTGGTGATGGTGTACGACCCATAACAGAGTGGACGAAGCTTCTGATTGGGTCCTGTAAGGCGTTCTTTCTGCAAGTGCAACCAAACTTTGTCACCCACCTGAAACTTATGTGGCACATGATGTTGATCATGGCATTGCTTGTACTTTTCATTGGACTTTTGTAGGATATCCTAAACCTATTGGCGGATGTGCTGGATCTACTCAATGAACCGGGTGGCTTTGTCAGCTTCAGCTGGAGCAGGAGATGAGTTGGTCGAGGTGACCGCAAGGGGAAGTGCAACATCTATGGGACCCAATGGTTGGAATCCCAACCCAACCTAAAAGGGGTTGTGGCCAATTGAACTATGCAAGGCTCGATTGTAGCTATGTTGGACATAGGGAAATATCTCATCCCATGTGCATGGGTGTTTTGAATTATACATGTGAAGGATATGCATAGTCATTCAATTTATGACCTCGGTTTGGCCATCTGTCTGGGGGTGGAAGGTCGTGGATTTGGTGAGCTTGGTGTCCAGCAGTGACCAGAGGCTTGACGAGAATGTGTTGAGAAATCGACTACCTTGATCTGAGACAATGGTTTGTGGGATTCCAAAATGTACCCAGACTCGTTCAAACAAGATCTTCGTAGTGGCCTCTGCTGTGATGTTCTCCTTGTAGGCAACTAGAATCACCATCTTAGAAAAGCGATCAACAACCACAAAACACATTCATTTCCCCACTTGGTGGATGGGAGGTTCGACATGTAGTCCATTGAGATGGATTCCCATGCCCTGTCAGGAGTAGAAGGAGGGGTGTACAGGCCTTGTTTCTTAGTGGCCAGTTTGGCAATAGCACAGGCAGTGCAGGACTTGATATACTTGTTGACCTCATGTCGAAGTTTCATCCAATAGAAATGTTTCTGTAGCATCACCACTGTCTTTTCAATGCTGAAGTGTCCTGCCACCCAGCTGTAGTGGAATTACCAGATCAACTTCGCTCGCTCGCTTGATGGAACACATATATGGCCCAGACGACACAACAACCCATCCTAAAGATGGAAATTATCGGCAACTGCGTTTGCACCCAACATTTGGTAGGTGGTGGGGAAGTCTGGTTCTATCTCATAGAGTTGGGGCCATCCAGAGGTCTTATGGCCACAAGAGTCTAGCACCGTGGTGAGTGTCATAACTGGAAGTCTGCTGAGGCAATCAATGACACGATTGGTGCTTCATGTTTTATACTTGATATTGAGGTGGAATTGTTGCAAGTATGTGAACCAATTTTGATAGTGATCATTCTACAATTTTCCTTGTGTCTACATGAGCTGCAGTGGTTTATGATTAGTGTGGATGATTGTCTCCTTCCCAAGAATGTAATGTCTCCATTGGCGATGAGCTTGCACAATGGAGTACATTTATTTTCCATAAGTAGGGTATGTAAGGACAACATCTGATAGTGTCTCACTATGATAAGCCACGGGGTGGCCATGCTGAGTGAGAACGGTGCCCACCACATAGTCTGAAGCATTTGTCTCGATCTCAAAGGGTTATTGCAGGTCTTGTTGTTGGGACTAGACCCACACAAATTTCACCTTACCACCACCCCTAGTTATTTGGCTGAGGGCCCATGCAATATGGAAAAATCTCAACATGAACCTGTGGTAGAAATTGGCAAGGCCCAAAAAGATCCGAAGCTCAGTGAGTGTGGTTGGATCTAGCCAGTCACAGATGACTTGGATCTTGGTTGGATCCATATGTACGTTATGTTGATCAACGATGTAGCCCGGGTAATGGACCCTGTCCATGCCAAAGGAGCATTTTTCCAAGTTCGCATATAGCTTGTGTTGTCGTAGGGTGTGCAGAACCTATTGAATATGTTGCAAGTTTTCGGCCCAAGTCTTGTTGTAAATGAGAATGTCATCCCGATACACCACTACAAAAGTATTGGTGAATGGTCGCAGGATATTGTCCATCATCCTCATGAAAGTGGCTGGAGCATTTGTCAAACCAAAGGGCATGACCAACCATTCAAAAAGGCCTTCCTTTGAATTGAAGACGGTTTTCCATACATTGGTTTGTTCTATCGAGACCTAGTGGTATCCAGACTTCAAATCAATCCTACTGAAGTATTTGGCCCCCGTGAGTTGATCAAGGAGGTCGTCGATTCAGGGAATCGGGTACCGATTTCTGACTGTGATTTTATTCAAAGCCCAGTAATCAATGCAGAGTCACAAGGTTCCATATTTCTTTTGTACCAACACGATTGGGTTCCCACAAGGTGATGAGATGAGACGAATGTGCCCCTTGTGGAGTAGTTCTTGGATCTATCGCTTGATATTCTCATTCTCTAACATAGAGCAGTGATAGACTGGATCATTGGGAAATGGTGCACTGGGGGTCAGATCCATGGGGTGCTTGACCTGGCAGTGCAGAGGTACCCCAATAGGTGAGGAGAAGATATCTGAGTATTCTTCCATGACCTTATCTACTTGCTTGTGCTGTGTGGAGAGGTCGGCTGCAGAGACCCTGGATGTGGCTGTGATCTTTTTCTTATTCTCAGAGCGAATCACAAAGAAGACAAACTTCCCCATCTGAGAGATGACCTTTCTGCATTGCTTAACAGAGATCAAGGAAATAGCACTAGGTGGGACTTCCTCAGGTATCTTGTACAATTTTCTGTTCAAAGTAATAATAACACTACGAGGCCTAGACTCATATACAACATGACATTTTCATAAATAAGGTTGGCCCAAAATAACATCACAAACTTCGAGAGGAGAAACATCACACAATACCTCATCTTTGAAGGGCTTGATGTTGTACGACAGTCGACACTATTGGATAATGCGGAGATTGCCTCCTTAGCGGAGCCATCCAATGGTGTAGATTTGTAGGTGCGTCGTTGTTGGCAGGGCTAGCCTCTTGAGGACCTCTGCTGAGATAAGGTTCTTTTGGATACCACTATTAATGATGAAGTGTAGTGGGGTATTTTTTACCCACATTTTTTGTTAAGAACCTCAATAGATATACAAATACAATCACCACAAATACTGAATACACAATAGATCCACAAAGAAATATATAAGAAACCACACTATATTATTACCAAACCCTTGAGGTAGAGAAACACCATACAATGGATCCTATTATGGAAGGGATCCTCTCATGTTCACTTGCCTCTTCGAGGGGGCTTCCTCCTAATGAGATTCAACTCACAATACAATATTTCTCTTCATATCTAATTACATTGTTTGAACCCCTTTATATAGTACTACCATCACCTAAGAACATTCTAGAGGAGGAGTCTTCTAGAAGTAGAACCTTTTAAGAATTCCTCTTACATTTATTATATCTAATTACCCATTTATTATATCTAACTACCATAGTGGGCCTTATTTAATAATATAGTGGACCTAGTCCACCTTACATTGAATGACCTCCACTATTATTACTATGGGCCCTCTGGGACCCCCACTACCTCTCTAGCTACCTTACATTTGTGAATGGAAGAGGCATTCTCCTTCTTCTGGTTCATTTGGTTCACCAGGCTAGAGCTTGGTGGTAGCAACGGTGGCACTAGGTTCCACGTCAATGATTCATCTTCCCCTTTCTGGTTCTGGCTGAGAGTCAGAACCTGCATATGATTTAGAGGATTTCACTTCGGCCACCAGTGACTGCTTTGAGCAACAATTAACATTGTTATGCCAAGGCCTCTTACAGAAGTCACACCACTTCTCGGTATCTTTCTTTGTCTTTTTGGTGTCCTTCTTTTCTTGCGGCTTGGACTGGTTGTCCTGATACTGTCCATCTTTTCTCTGTCCTTTGTTTTGTGGGTTGGGTCCGCCCTTTCCTAGCTTTTGTTGCGAGGGGTTCCCAAGCCCAAATTGTCGCATCTTTTGTTTGATCTTCTCCTCAATTTTGATGGCATATCGATAGGCCGCACCCAAGGATGAGATGTCCAGAAATTCCATTTCAATATAGATGTATCTATGTAGAGCGCCGTGATACTTGACCACTAGATGTCACTCTGAACCTTTGATACCCAGCTTGGTGCGCAAGGTATGGAAGATATTTGTGAAATTTGGCACTGCTTGGTCTCTTTCTTGCCACAGTGTGGTCCATTTGGTATACAAGTCATCATAACTTCCAACAGGGTAGTATTGTTCCTTAATAACATCCCTGAAGGATTCCTAAGTGGTCGTGACTATAAATAATGAGGGTTCCTCTATTTTCTTTTGCTCACAAAAAGTTTCCCACCAATCTTTGACATGGGGAACAACTTTGAGGAGCACAAAAGTAATATTTTCTCTATTCAAAAAGTTATGGATAGAAAAATACCCTTCTAGTAGATTCAACCTCTTGTCTACAACATTTGCATCTATATGACCTTCAAATATAGGAATATTGAAGTTTATTTGTACCTTGAAAGGGGCAGCGCCTCCACTCGAAGAAGATGTGTCACCTGTTGGTAGCCACCGAAGGATTTGCATGAAACTATCCATCATCTCGTTCCTTTATCGTGTGAGGGATTCCTCAATAAAAAGTTTGAAAGGATCTCCTGTCCCGTCATATTTCTTTTCTCCTTCCATGAGATATTGCTTGGGCGTGTGAGATCTTTTGTCCTCAAGAGAAACAAGCTCAAGACTAAACTGTTTGTACTCTGACCTCGTTGGGGACATGCATTAAGACAATAAGGAGCAGACCGCTCTGATACCACTAATTTGTATTTTATGAGAAGAATGAAATGACTACAGATTATTAATAGGTGCTTAACAAAAAATAATAGAGATACAGTAAAACTGGTTTTCTATTCAATAAGGAAATAAGCTGAAACTGTAAAATGCAGTGGAAACAAGCTTGCTGGAATGGTGGCGGCTTATCTCTGAGAAGATATGTGACGACTGCACTCATTCGCCAGAAGATTATTACAATGAGGCTTTGAAGGCCTTTTTACAATAAACATGAATGCAAAAAACCCTAGACATCCAAAAACATAACCCTAGGAGATGAAGCGTCAAAAGTCATGTGAGCCCCATTTGGGTAAGTTAGTACATCAACTTCCCGGGGTCGTAACTTTTGCATACAATCTTCGTTTTAGGCGTATGATAGCCCGTTGGAAAGGTATCGTCGAGGATATTCATTTTGGGGAATAAATCATGTCTTCATATATCATTGAGAATATCAATCCTGAAAAACATTCATTTAGGCCCTCAAAATGGCCCCAGAAGTTAAAACTGCTAAAAATAGTAAATTGCCAAAAAATTGTTTTGAGCCAGTTGAAAAAGGTGGGTGGCCACTGATATCCACCTGGATCACCCCTCCAATTGGATTAACATCGAATTTAGAGTAATATTAAAATTAAGCAAATTGAATATGCCTCCTTCATGGCATCTTCTAATGCCTATATAGCCTTATAGCCTCATCAACATTGGATCTTTACCTTTCAAATGGTAAAATGGTTATTTACCAGGGAATGTTGCTTTCCTATTGTTGATGTATAATGAATTTTTCTAAAATTCTCATTATGGTTCAACCTTAATGAAAATACAATCAATTACATGGCTAGGATGATGTACATATTTCTAATGACTTTGTCTTGAAATCTCATTATGGTTCAACCTTAATGAAAACACAATCAACTACATGGCTAGGATGATGTACATATTTCTTTAGATAATATACATGAAACAAATTGTCATTTTTTATTTTGGAAAATAATACAAGTATATATGTAATTTGTCCTATTCTATTTAGGACTTCAAACAACCTATAATATATAGGTGTAATCTTGGGACAAATTCCAATCTTCAACTAGTTTTTCTTAGACTCTCACATTAAGAAACACATGATCCCCAACACTAAACTATTTATACACTCAATTTTTATATGTATAACTTTTATGTATGTCATGAGATGCTTTTTTCTTGTTTTCTTAATTCGACCTCAAATTTAACTTTGTCAATTTGATTATCACAACTTACTAGCATATTGTGCATATTTCCACATACATCTTCAACTCAACTCATTCCCCAAAAACGTGATGTCCATGTTGTATACAAACTCCAACAAGTGTAAAGATTTTTCTCACTTTAATATTTTTCCATCATATACATTAGTAACCTATATTCAACGATTTCATCCACGTTGTTTGTGTAACCATAAAACTATGGATATCATGTTGTATTACTAAAATTTAGTTATGTAACAAATGCCTTGAATAATCCCTTCCAAAAGTTCGAAGTGAATTTAGAGACTTTTTGGGTGAGTGCAAGCAATATCGTTTAAGAAAATGAAACCTAGGAAATTGAATTAGCTTTCGGAATATACACTTTTATTCATAGAAATTGTGAATAACTATGTCAAATTTGATTTTTTCTAACAACGATATCTTATTTTTCCAATAAAATATAAGATATATGTTGTACCTTAATGATGGAATTTCATTCCAAAAACATGTATATCTATAGATAACCCATTTTTCTTGTGTCGTGTATTTTTTGAATTAAAATTGTCAAAGTCAACGTATCCCTGAAATTACAATGTCTTTTGTTCGTCCAGGCTAAGAGGGTCTTAATATGATCAAAACAAAATTTTTTTTTAATATCGTATATATTGGTCTCCTCTAGTGCCGCATATAACTCATTCGAGAAATGGTTAATCCGAAAAAAAAATTATAGCATAAATAAGAGAGGTATGTATTCTAGGATTTTAATATATGCAAAGACAAAAAAATTAAAAATAGTACAAAATATTAATTTAAAATATATATATATATATATATATATATTTGGAATCCACATAGCTGACTCTATCTATGTCTATAGTTTTGATAACAATTGAATTGTTTATCCTATAGAAAAATAGAGTCAAAGACTGAACCACAAAAATTGTCATCATGAATGGAGGTTTTTATCAATTTTTAGACCGAACCACTAGGTTTGTCATCATGAACCTAAATCTCATGAAAACAAGTTAGCATACACGTTGTCAATCCGGCCTAAAAAGAATTGAATTCAAAAGAAATCGCAAGCATTCTTAAGAGTGTGCACATGTTCCTAACAATGTGTGTGCGTTCCTAATAGCATGCACATGCTATAGGAATGTGCATGCATTCCTAAGAGAAGGCATGTGCTCTTATAATTTATTTTTTCTTTATAATTCCCCCATCCCTCACTCTCTCTCTCTCTCTCTCCCTCTCCNCTCACTCTCCCTCTCTACCCCCCTATTTGTCTCCCTCTCTCTCCCTCAAACTCTTATACATGGAAGTACCTATACATGTCAAGGATTAGACATCAGAAGGAATAGAAAGACCTAGACCTAGACCTTTCCTTGCCATGCCTCTCTCTCTCTCTCTCTCTCTCTCTCTCTCTCTCTCTCTTATTATGCCCCTATATCTCTTCCACCTCTCTCCCACCATTTCTCTCTCTCCTTATTGTTAGTATCAGTCTCTAATCCAGGTGGATATTGGTGGCCACCCACCTATTCCAAATTTCACTTCGCTCATCTTAACAATTTTCAATTCAACACGTTTCTTTGTAATGGTGACATCTCTTTGTAATTGTGGGTTATACACTTATGGGGTTGTCTTGAATTCCTACACATCATCCAGGTGGATATTGGTGGCCTCCCACCTATTCCAACTAGCTCATATTGGCAGGTTTCATATCAGTACATCTTTTTGTACTTCTGCGGCCGTTTTGAGGCCCTAAACAACATTTT
>SNQJ01S0047835.1:122493-135919 GCA_010110895.2 Picea sitchensis | reverse complement strand
ACCATTTCTCTCTCTCCTTATTGTTAGTATCAGTCTCTAATCCAGCTGGATATTGGTGGCCACCCACCTATTCCAAATTTCACTTCACTCATCTTAAATTTTCAATTCAACACGTTTCTTTGTAATGGTGACATCTCTTTGTAATTGTGGGTTATACACTTTTGGGGTTGTCTTGAAGTCCTACACATCATCCAGGTGGATATTGGTGGCCTCCCACCTATTCCAACTGGCTCATATTGGTAGGTTTCACATCAGTACATCTTTTTGTACTTCTGGGGCCGTTTTGAGGCCCTAAACAACATTTTTGGGATTTCCATAGTCAAACTGCTGACAAAGTCAGATTTTTACAACATAATGTGTAGTTCTTGAAAATACCTTGGAATGGGTTATCACACACCTAAAATGAATATCGTATGAAAAAGTTACAACCCCGGGAAATTGATGTACTAACTTACCCCAACAGGGCCCACATGACTTTTGACACTTCATCTCCTAGGGTTAGGTTTTTGGATGTCTAGGGTTTTGTCATTATTATGTATTTCAAAATACCTTTAGAGCCTCAGTGTACTCATATTCTTACAAATGAGCATAGCTGCCACATCTCTTCTCAGAGATAAGTTGCCACCATTCTAGTGAGTTCATTCACTCTTTCTTTTTACAGTCTCTATACATTTCTTTCATTAATAGAATTCATGCATTTTTGTATTTCTATGTTTCTAGAAATGTTTGTGTGTATTTCATTGTAATATCCCTGCTTTCATTTCGTTCCAAAAAAATATGGATCAGAGGTATCAGAGTAGGCTGCTCTTGATCATTTTTCAGTCCATGTCCCCAACAAGGTTCGAGTACAAAAATTTGGGTCTCGATCTTCTCTCTCTTGAGGAAAATCTCTCTCTCACACCCAAGAAACCCTCCAAGGTGGCAGAAAATAAAAATAGTGGAGCATAAGATTATATTAACATGTTTCTTGAGCAAGTTGTCGCATGACAAAGGGACAAAATGATGGATAATGTTTCCCACATCCTTCAACCCTGCCTATAGCAACAAGCACATATTCATCAAGCAACCACTTTGGAGGAACCTCTCCCTTAAAGGTACAAGTTAATTTTGATATTCTCATATTTGAAGGTCAGATAGATGTGGATGGCCTAGAAAAATTGTTAAATCTGCTAGAAGGTTATTTATTTGTTCAAAATATTTTCGATAGGGAAAAGATCACATTTTCACTCCTCGGGGATATCCCCCGTGTCTAACATTGGTGGGAAACTTACTGGGATCAAAGTTCCACATAGGAATTTGGAATATATGGGGCCAAGCCCACTTGGGATATTTTTTGTGGATGCGATCAAGGAACAATATTACCCTATTGATAACTATGAAGACTAGTACATGAGATGGACCACACTGCGACAAGAGAGGGGTGAAACAGTGTCATAGTTCACAAATAATTTCCATATCTTGTGCACCAAGATGGGTATCAAAGACTCTGAGTGACATCTAGTTCTGAAATACCGTGAGGCTCTTCATAGGTACATCCAAACTGAAATGGATTTCGTAAACATCTCATCAATGGGAGTTGCCTATCAATGTAATGTCAAAATCAAGCACAAATTTAGGTACCAGAAAAAATGGGAGTTTGGGTCTGCAAATCTTCAAAAACCAAAGCATAATAAATATGTCCCTAACTAATAGCCTCCTGACAAGCAATCCAAGAAACATGAAAAGAAGTTTAAGGGAAATACAAAGAATGACACCGGGAAGTGGTGCAACTTCCAAAATATCCCCTGGCACAATACTAATGTATGTCACTCAAAATAGTCATTGGTGGACAAGATCAAAGACAAGGAGTCGAACCCTAATTTGGAATATGATCCAGAAAATAATGAAAAAAGGCATATCATCGACGCACACCCCACTAATACCATCGCAACCACAACAATTCAACCAGAAGAACCAGCACATCGTGAAGAGGGACAACGCCTCTTCCATTCACAGATGTGGGTGAAAGGGACCCCATTTCATTTCATTGTTGATAGTGGAAGCTAGAAGAACCTCATCTCAGCGGAGGTCATCAAACAGTTGGGGTTGTCAAAAACACCACACCCGCAACCTTACAACATCGGGTGGCTTCTCTAAGGATGAGAACTTTGTGTCAGCAAGCTGTGTCTCCTGTCCTTTGGAATCCAGCCCTTCAAGGATGAGGTAGTGGGTGATTTTTCCCCTCTTGATGTCTATGATGTTGTTTTGGGCCAACCATATATGTGTGAATTTCATGATGTTTATGAGTCTCGACCTCATAGTGTAATTATTAATCTAGGGGGTTAGTTCTACAAGATACCAAAGGTAGGTATGACTATTGTTCCACCAAAACATTTCCGAAAGGTAATCTCTCATACTGCTAAATTCAACCTCTTCACAATCTATTCAAAGGATGAATAGAAGGCCATTGCAACCACTGCAGCCTCAACACCTTTTATCCAGTAGAATAAGATTACAAAAGGAAAATAATATATTTATTCTTCACCTACAATGGTGCCTACACAATGCCCCTTCAATCCAATATACAAAATGTTGGTTGAACAAATTCAACCCCACCAGCAACAGGTTCATGACAACCTTCCACATACCAAGCAATGTAACTTCTCCAGCTAGGAAAGCAACTCACCAAGATTTAGATTCAACAAATTCTTTACCGTCTTCCACGGGAACTCAACACAATGGATACCATTTCTTCCTAAGGGGGGAGGACTGATCCAGGTGGATATTGGTGGCCACCCACATATTCCAAATTCCACTTGGCTCATCTTGACAGTTTTTAGTTCAATACGTTTCTCTGTAATGGTGACATCTCTTTGTAATTTTGGAGTCTGCACTTCTGGGGATATCTTGAAGGCTTACACAGAATCCAGGTGGATATTGGTGGCCGCCCACCTATTCCAATTGGCTTATTTTGGTATTTTTCAGGTCATTACATATTTATGTACTTCTGGGGCCATTTTGAGGCCTAAACAACATTTTTTGGTTTTTTCACAGTCAAATTATTGACTAAGTCAAAGTTTGATGAAAAAATATGTATTTCTCGAAAAGACCTTTCCAACGATCTATCACACACCTAAAACATAGATCGTATGAAAAATTTATGACCCTGGGAAGTTGATGTACTAACTTACCCCAATGGGGTCCACATGGCTTTTGGGGCTTCATCTCCTAGGGTTAGGTTTTTGGATGTCTAGGGTTTTGTAATTCATGTTTATTATAAAAAGGCCTTCAGATCATCATTATGCTCATCTTCTTACGAATGAGCATATCTATCACATCTCTTCTCAGAGATAAGCTGCCACCATTCTAGCGATCTCATTCACTCTGCATTTTTATAGTCTTTGTACATTTATTTCATTAATAGAAATCATGTATTATTGTATTTCTTTGTTTTTGGAAATATTTGTGTGTATTTAATTATAATATGCCTTCTTTCTTTTCATTTCTAAAATAATCCAGATCAGTCGCACTCTCTCTCTACCCCTCTTTCTCTCTCTATTCCCTCTCTCTATCTGATGTAGGTGCATCGTTAGCGAGCACGCAGAGTAGGACCACTTAGTGCCTGGGAATATTTTTGAAATCTCAACGTTGGCAGTCATGACTAATATTTTGAAGACCACCTGAACTCAACACCGAGAAATCTTTTGAAGCACGCTTGAACGATTGCGAGTGAAGTGGGAGTTTCCAATCCTTCTCTAGAATGTGATTGAACTAAGATAGTCGTTAGGTTAGGTTTTGAGGTGAAAAGTAGTCAGGGGAACCCTAAGGACCCTCTGAGATAAATAGAGGTTTTGTATGCCCAAATGAGGCAACTGCAAATTAGTAGGAGATTTCTGAATTTCAATTGTTGTTTTGATTATAGTTGTAGCCACTTTTATTTTTGAATGAATATAACAGAGGAAAATTGACCCAATGCATGGTGTATACATTGTTTGCAATTCTATGTTATTGTGTTTTCATGAATGAATGAATTTCGTTATGAGTATATGGAACTGTCAATATTAGTATAAATTTCAATTGTTTCTCTTCTGTCGAATCGGTGCAAGGTGTGCACATAGAATTCAAGGCGTGCATTGACGGGATCTGTTTCAGTTCTGAAGCTCATAAGAGATAACACAAACTTTCCCTTTGCAAGGAATGCAAAGTCACTATTGCAAGGCATGCACAGTCGTCCACAAGAACTCAAATCTTGTGTAAGAATCAGTTGCAAGGTGTGCATCAAGGAAGAGGAGAGCACCAGGAGAGAGAGAAGAATTTATTTTCAAGAAATCCTTCGGATCTGAGTTATTGAAAATCCCTAAAACACAAGGAGTGTGCAGGAAGTAGAAACCTTCATGAAGGCCAAGCTCAGTAGGGATAGCAATTTTCAGAAGTGTAGTCGAGGTCCGAGAGATCGACTCACAGGAGGTTCAAAGGTAAAGACCTTTGAAGACTTAGAAAAAATTCTAAGTCGAAAGAAATCAGAAGATCATGAGGAGGAGCGACATCGTCCATTGGATCACAATACAAAGGATCAATAGTCTTCTGATCAGAACAATGTGCATGAGATTTAACGCTTCGCACACACAGGAGGGAGAAATCATCAAGGTATGAGACTTGAGATTCCCAAAGCCCAAAGAGATGGAAATACGAAGTGAAATCTCAGTTGTTCGATCGTCTGAAGCATACCTAAGCTGTCAAATCGTCTGAAGTGAACCTTAGGCATCAGTTCGATCAAGTGAACATGAGTTGTCAGATATCGTGATCTTAGGAGGGAGCAAGGTTGAAACTTGAGATTCCCAAAGCGCGAAGTGTCGGAGAGAAGAAGAGAATTTGGACCGTTAGATCCAGAAGGGTACATGTCGACAGGTCCAACGATCTAAAGGAAGGAAAAGGTGAAGCATTGAAGCACCTGAAGCCCAAAGAGTTGAAGAGCCGAGAGTCGTCGATCTGTAAGTGGACACTTCTTAGTAGATTGTAGTGGGGTTTCATTTTGAGAACTGAGACTGCCAAATCCCGAAGACCCGAAGTGAATCTGGGCCGACAGATCTAGAGGAGACATGGCATGAATCCGTGGACTCCGGGTAAAGTCTTGAAGTGATTCATAGTCATCGGATCTCTCGAGAGACATGGAATAAATCCCTGTTCTCTGGGTAAAGACCTGAAGTAATCCTCGATCATCATATTAGGAGAACAAGTGTCGGTTGATCACAGCCTTTGGATAAAATCCATTTGGAAAAGGGTGGAATTTGAGATTTGAAATCTCCGAAGTCCAAAGACTGGAGAAGATATCGACCATTGATCGATAAGAGGGTCATAGGACCATTGATCTGAGTCGAAAGGTCAAACACCATAAGTGGAAGAAGGACCGTTGATTGAGTAGGCTAGGTGTCTGCAGATCGTCAAATCCGGGAGATTGGAGTATGGAGGAAAGTGGAGTTTGAGATTTGGGAAACCCGAAGTCCAAAGACCTGCAGAGATCACAACCATTGATTTAAGGGGATAGGTGTCCATAGATATTCCGCTCTAGAAGACTTCCCTGCAAAGGAAACTAAGGTTTGATATTTAAGAATTCCGAAGTCCATAATTCTGAATCGACCACAGCTGTCGATCTTGGAAAAGGAGGTCTAAACCGTTGATCCCAAGAAATAGATCTCGGTCATCCATTCGAAATCATCATCAATATCATGAGATAGACGATCGTCTCGCATTGCGGGGATAGAAAGTGTTCGATATTTACGAGATTAAGGGCGGGCCACAATCGATACCACGGTTTTAGAGAAAAGACACATGGAGTCTCAGGCTTAATTGCGGGGCGAAAAGCAGTTTGACCCCAAACCACTCTTGAGTGCACTCACAATCGCACGTAGGCATGAGGGAATTGCCAAGATCACATCTGAGGAGGGGCTGGGAGAAAAGGGGCTAACACCAACTCTAAGAGTTTGCAAAACGCGAAAGGGAAGTTCGCGGGTATCATGAAGCCTACGCAGGGGACCGAGATGACCTATGTTTAATACAGAACGATACCAGCAATGTTTCAAAGAGTCTTTCAACTCCAAAATCGAAGATCCTGACTGGGAGGTCGCACAACCCTTAGGAGAGAAGGGGGTTCGCAACAAGTGGTATCAGAGCGAAAGTTTTGCTTGCAGATAGCAGGAAAAGGAGAAGAGACAAAAGAACTTGAAGTTGTATTTTGTGTGTGATATATAGTCAACACAATGCCATCGAGGAGATAAGTTGAACCAGCTTTAGCCAATCGGGTTGTAGAAATGGAAATGCGAGAACTTTGTGAAATATTAGAGGTGATGGACGCAGTGCAAAGACGAGCACCTGATGCTGGAGACATCAACGATGTGGAGAGTGAAGAAGAAGCAGGAGAGGATGTTGTCGAAGAACATTTGCTGAGAGTAGTTTTTATATTGGGATCTAGAGCCAAGATAGAGTTTCCAATGTATGAAGGCAATTTAGATGTTGATTGGATAAGATCCATGGACAAACATTTCAACTATGAAGATGTCAATGAAGATAAAAAGGTGAAACATGTTGTCACCAGGCTAAAAGGACATGCAACATTGTGGTGGGATGAACTGTAGGCTGAGAGGAGAAGCAAAGGAAAATAGAAGATAAAGAATTGGGACAGAATGGTATCCAAGGTGAAGGCTAAGTATATTATCAGATCAATCTATTTAGGAAGTTGCAGAATCTGAGACAGAAGGGTATGAAAGTTAAGGAGTACATAGAGAAGTTCTACAGGCTAAACATCAGAATTGGACAAAGAGAGAAAGATGAAGAAAAAGTTTCAAGGTATATAAATGGCCTGAGATATGAAATCCAAGATGAGCTCAGTATGATGTCAGTAAGGATAGTGGAGGATTCTTATCAATTTTCACTGAAGATAGAGGATAAGTTGGCCAGAAAACAAAGCCAGCGAGGGAGAGGTAAAAGCCTAGCCCCAAACAAAGGCAAGGGAGTTACCCATGACAAGGCACATAAGTCTAAGGACAAGACTAAGAAACCACATAGTCACTCGGAAAGAGGAGGAAGTTCCCAAGGAAGATGGGGTGGTGGAAGAATTTCTTCTAGAGGAAGATTAAGAAGCAGAGGAGGAGAAGTAAGATGATATGCCTATGGAAAGATAGATGACATGTCTTGGGAATGTCCCGAGAAAAATAAAGAAGGAGGAGGTTAAGCTCACATTTTAGAATCATAGAGAAGGAATGTTGAGGCAGAAGGAGCAGAGGATGGAACATCCCTGATGTTGAGAAAGGTTCTCTTAAACCACAGGAAAAAGTTGAAAAGCTAGTGTAGAGGAACAATCTCTTCAAGACGGCTTGCAATACTAAAGACAGAGTATGAAAGGTGATAATTGATAGTGGGAACACTGATAACATAGTATCCACAGAGATGGTGGAGAATTTCGAGTTGGAAACAAATGCACATCCGAAACCATACAAAGTCTCATGGTTGTAGAAAGGACACTAGGTAATGATTACTAAACAATGCTTGGTTGAATTTAAGATAGGAGGATATAAATATGAAATTCTATGCGATGTCATTCCCATGGATGTATGTAATATTTTTTTGGGGAGACCATGGCAGTTTGACAGGAATGTCATTCATGATGGTAGGAAGAATACATACACCTTAGAGAAGAATGTTAGAACGCACATGTTGCTGCCAATAGAGGAGAAGAAAGTGAAAGAGGAAGCCATCACAAGCACACTTCTCATGAGCAGGAAGGAACTCCTGAAAGAAGTCAAGAAAGAACATGAGATGTAGTTCGTTGTGGTGAGGAAACCCGAAGTTATCCTTACAAGTACTTCATGGATGATTTGCTTGAATAAGTTTAGGAATTGTTGGATAATTTTGCTGACATAGTGGTGGATGCGATACCTAACTCATTACCACCCATCAGAAGTATCAGCCATCATATTGATTTGATACTAGGAGCAATTCTATCAAACAAAGCAACATACAGATTGACACCTCGAGAGAATGAGGAAGTGAAGAACCAAGTCTAGGAATTTTTAGACAAGGGTTTGGTTAGAGAGAGCTTGAGTCCATGCGCAATGCCAACTGTGTTGAATCCAAACAAGTATGGAGGATGGAGAATGTGTACAGACTCAAGAGGCATTAACAATATCACCATCAGGTATAGATTTCCTTTACCAAGAATGGATGATTTAATGGATTGTTTAAGTGGAGAAAATTTATTTTCTAAAATAGATTTGAAAAGTGGATATCACCAAATTAGAATGAGAGAAGGTGATGAGTGGAAGACAACCTTTAAGACAAATGAAGGTTTGTATGAGTGGCTTGTTATTCCATTTGGCTTAACAAATGCCCCGGGTACTTTTATGAGGTTGATGAATGAAATACTGAAAGATTTCATTGGCAAGTTTGTGGTTGTATATCTGGATGATATATTGATCTTTAGCAGGACTAAAGAGGAGAATTTGAAGCACCTGACACTAGTGATGAGGAGACTATAGCAAGAGAAGTTGTTGATAAATCTGAAGAAGTCCTCTTTTATGAAGTCATAACTCATTTACTTGGGTTTTGTGATCTCTTAAAATGAATTGAAGATGGATCCAGAGAAGGTGAAAGAAATCAAAGAATGGTCATCGCCAAAGAGTACGTTTGAGGTAAGGAGCTTCCATGGATTAGTAAGTTTCTATAGGAAGTTCATCAGAGAGTTCAGTGGAATTTGTGCACCAATGATGGATACAGTGAAGAAGAAGCACATGTCTTTTAAATGGATAGAGGAGGCCAATAGGAGCTTCAATATACTGAAGGAGAAAATAACAGAGCAATCAATTCTGGTCTTGCCAAATTTTGAAAAGACATTTCAGGTGAGATGTGATGCAAGTGGAGTTGCAATTGGAGCAGTTTTGAGTCAGTATAATAGACCTATTGCCTATTTCAGTGAGAAGATGAATGAGACCAAGATAAAATACTCCACATATGATAAGGATTTTTATGCCATAATTCAAGCCTTGAATAAATGGAGGCATTACCTTGTCAAATAGGAATTTGTCTTGTATAGTGATAACCAGGCTTTACAATTCATAACCAGAAAGGAAAAATTGAATCAGAGGCATGCAAAATGGGTTGAGTTTATGCAAAATTTTACTTTTGTCATAAAACATATTATTGGGAATGTTAACAAAGTTGTTGATGCATTAAGCAGGAGATGTTTGATTCTATAGGAATTTCAGGTGAAGACCTTGGGGTTTGAACACCTTAAGGGTATGTATTGTGATGATCCATATTTCAAGGAAGGATACGAGGCATGTGCAAATCCTGTGCTGGGAGACAGAAGCCAATGGACAGATTATATGATTCAAGAGGGGTTTTTGTTCAAAGGAAATCAGTTGTGCATACCAAAATGCTCGATGAGGGATAACCTTTTGAAAGTAAAGCATAGTGGAGGATTGGTTGGACATTTTGACCATGATAAAACATTTGCACAGTTGAGAAGTTCATACTATTGGCTAGGTATGAGAACAGAAGTGATAAAGTTTGTGAACAGATGTAGAATCTGCTAACATATAAAAGGAAAAATATAGAACGTTGGATTGTATCAACCACTGCCAATAGCAGAGAGGCCTTGGGATGCAATAAGCATGGATTTTGTGTTGGGACTGCCAAGAATGTAAAGAGGATTTGATTCCATATTTGTGGTGGTGGATAGATTTTCAAATATGGAACACTTTATCCCATGCCATAAGACCAGTGATGCAACACATGTTGCAAATCTCTTTTTCAAGGAAGTTGTGAGACTTCACGGACTACCCAGAAGCATTGTCTTGGACAGAGACACAAAATTTGTTGCTCACTTTTGGAGAACGTTGTGGAATAAATTGGGGACATATTTGTCCTTCAGCTCAGCTTATCACCCTCAGAAATATGGGCAGATTGAGGTGGTAAATAGAATTTTGGGAAACTTGTTGAGGAGTTTGGTCACTGAGCATCACAATCAGTGGGATCAGATTCTTCCACAAGCATAATTTTCATATAATGATTCACCAAACAGGAGCACTAGAAAGAGCCCATTCCAAATATTGTATGGAATGCAACAGAGGAGAGTATCTAAGTTGAGAGACTTGGAACAGAGTGAGATCAGGAGTGTTGGATCAGAAGATTTTGCTGCGGAAATGCAAGAGCTCCATAGCCAGATCAAAGGAAAGTTGCATATTTCTAACCAAGAGTACAAGCGCAGAGTTGATCAACATCGCAGGGAACTTCGATTTGAAGTAGGAGATCAGGTTCCATCACATCTCAGGAAAGAAAGGTTCCCTAGGGGAACATATAACAAGTTAAATATGAAGAAGATAAGACCATGTAAGATCTTGAGGAAGTTTGATGAAAACGCCTATGAGATTGAGTTGCCAGAGGATGTGGGCATATCGCCCATATTCAACATTTCAGACCTGTATCCTTATAGGAAATATGACACAGAGGGATCAGAAGATCAAGAGAAGATTCAGTGGGAGAAACAAATGACTATAGCAGAAAAACCACAGATAGAGAAGATTGTTGATTAGAGGATTGGAAAAAGGACCAGGAGGACGACCTATTTTGAATATCTGGTCAAGTGGAAGGGACACCCAATAAAAGATGCTAGTTGGGAAAATGAAGTTGATATCCAAAAGCATGGAAAGTCAGTGCAAGAGCTCATGGATAGGAGTCCATGAAATTTTGTCAAGGGGAGTATATGATGCAGGAGCATCATTAGAGAGAACATGGAGAAGGACCACTCAGCACCTAGGAATATTTTTGGAATCTCAACGCTGGCAGTCACAACAAATATTTTGAAGCATGCCTGGACTCAGCACCGGGAAATCTTTTGAAGCATGCTTGAACGATCACGAGCGAAGTGGGAGTTTCCACTCCTGCTCTGGAATGAGACTGGACTAAGATAGCCATTAGGTTAGGTTTTGGAGTAGAAAAGTAGTTGGGGGGGACCCTAAAGACCCTCTTATATAAATAGAGGTTTTGTACGCCCAAATGAGGTGAATGCAAGTTAGTAGGAGATTTCTGAATTTCAGTTGTTGTTTTGATTATAGTTGTATCCACTTTTATTTTTGAATGAAGATAACAGAGGAAAATTGACCCAACGCATGGTGTGAACATTGTTTGCAATTCCCTGTTATTGTGTTTTCATGAATGAATGAATTTCGTTATGAGTATATGGAACTATGAATGTTAGTATAAGTTTCAATTGTTTCTCTTCTGTCGAATCGGTGAAAGGTGTCCACACAAAATGCAAGGCATGCGCTGATGGATTTGTTTCGGTTTCGAAGCTTAGAAGAGATATCACAAAACTTCCCCTTTGCAATGAATGCAAAGTGTCTACTGCAAAGCATGTATAGTTGTCTGCAAGAACTCAAAGTTTGCGTAAGAATCAGTTGGATGGTGTGCATCGAGCAAGAGGAGAAAGTCAGGAGGGAGAGAAGAATTTATTTTCAAGAAATCCTTCAGATATGAGTTATGAGTTAAGGAGTGTGTGGGAAGTCAAAAACTTCATGAAGGCCAAGCTCAGTAGGGATAACACTTTTCAAAAGTGTAGTCAAGGTCTGAGAAACGAACTCGTAGGAGGTTCAAAGGTAAAGACCTTTGAAGACTTAGAAAATATTCTATGTAAGAATAAATCAGAAGCTCAGGAGGAGGAGAGACAGTGGCCATTGGATCACAACGCAAAGGATCAACAGTCATCTGATCAGAACAAAGTGCATGATATTTAACGCTTCGCACAAACAGGAGAGATAACTCATCAAGGTGTGAGACTTGATATTCCCGAAGCCCGAAGAGTTGGAAATTCGAAGTGAAATCTCAGTCGTTTGATTATCCGAAGCAAACCTGATCCATCATATCATCCGAAGTGAACCTCAAGCATCATATCGATCAAGTCAATCTAAGCCATCAGATATTGTGAGATCAGGGGAGAGCAAGCTTAAAACTTGAGATTCCCAAAGATCGAAGTGTTAGAGAGTTGAAGCGAAATCTGGACCGTTAGATCCAAAAGGGTACGTGTTAGTAGGTCGTGAGACCTAGAGGAAGGAAAAGGTGAATCGTTGAAACACCCAAAACCCAAAGAGTCGAAGAGTCAAGATCCATCAATATGTAAGTGAATACTTGTCAGCGGATCGCGGGCTCCAAGAAAATTGTAGTGGGGTTTCATTTTGAGAACTGAGACTGTCGAATCTCGAAGACCCCAAGACCTGAAGTGAATCTGGGCTGACAGATCTAGAGGAGACGTGGGGTGAATCTGTAGAATCTGGTTAAAGTCTCGGAGTGATTCGTATCCATGGGATATCTCGAGAGATGTGGCATAAATCCATGTACTTCGGGTAAAGACCCAAAGTAATCCTCAATCGTCAGATCAGGAGGACACACGTCATTGGATCACAACCTTTAGATAAAATCCATTTGGAAAAGGGTGGAGTTTGAGATTTGAAATCTCCGAATTCTGAAGACTGGAGGAGATCTCTATAGTTGATCGAGAAGAGGTTCAAGGGACCATTTATCTGAGTCGAAATGTCAAACACCAAAAGTGGAAGTAGGACTGTTGATTGAGCAGGACAAGTGTCTGCAGATCATCAACTCTGGGAGATTGGAGTATGGAGGAAAGCGGAGTTTTAGATTTGGGAAACCTGAAGTCTGGAGACCCGCAGAGATCACAACTGTTGATTTAAGGGGACGGGTATCCACGGATCTTTTGCTTTGGAAGACTTCCCTACAAAGGAAACTAAGGTTTGAGATTTAAGAATTCCTAAGTCCGGAATTTCGAATTGACCACAGCCTTTGATCTGGGAGAAGGAGGTCTGAATAGTTCAGAAGCACCATCAAGATCGTGAGATCGAAGGTCATCTCACATTGCGGTGATATAAAGTGTTTGATCTTTACAAGATTGAGGGAGGGCCGCAATCAATACCACGGTTTTAGAGAAAAGACACGTGGAGGCTCAGGGTGAATTGTGGGGCGAAAATAATTTTGACCCCAAACCACTCTTGAGTGTGCCCGCAATCACACGTAGGTGTGAGGTCATCACCCATGGTCACATTTGAGGAGGGGTCGAGAGAAAAGGAACTAACGCCAACTCTAAGATTTCATAGAATGCAAAAGGGAAGGTCGTGGGCATCGTGAATCCTGCGCAGGGGGCTGAGAGGACCTGTGTTTAATACAAAATGAGACCAGCAAGGTTTGATAGAGTTGTTCGACTCCATAATCGAAGATCCTGACCAGGAGGTCACGCAACCCATAGGAGAGAATGGGGTCAACACCACTATCTCCCTTTGTATCACCTTTTCCTCTAACTCTATCTCTACCACCCCTTATATGTCTCCCTCTATGCTTCTCTTCATCTCATTATCCCTATATCTACCCCCCCTCTCTATCTCCCTCT
>SNQJ01S0047835.1:81814-106458 GCA_010110895.2 Picea sitchensis | reverse complement strand
CCCCCTCTATGTATTACTCACTTTGACTCTCACAATATCATACACTCTCTCTCTACCCCCCTCTATGTATTCCTCTCTCGTCCTCTCATAATCTAAAACACTATATAAATTTTGGTAAATCACAAGACAAAAAATGACCTTGACCTAGACATGTCAAGACCTAGACCTAGACCTAGGCATAACAAGACCTAGACATGGAAAGGCATGGAAAGACCTAGACCTAGACCTAGAGAATAGACCATGACATAGATCATAGACCATGACCTAGACCTATATAATGACCATGATGTAGTTTATGACATAGACCTAGAGTTAGACCTAGACCATGAACTAGACCACAACATAGACCTAGAGTTAGAGCTAGAACGTGATCTAGACCTATACCATGAGCATGTACATGACAGTGACCTAGACCATGACATAGATATTGACCTAGACCATGACCTAGACCCCCCTAACTCCATATAAGACTAGGCATAACCTATACTTGACCCTTAACCCCCTCCACACTCGAGCCCTAAGTGCACTATGTATATACCTATTGTTAAAGGCCCCACAACCCTTGCACCCACATATTGATGCTCTAACCATTGCTCCATGCTTTAAAACACTTTGAATCCTAATCCCTTAGGTTGGGTGCTCATAATTTCCTAGAAGGAATGTGTGCACGTTCCTAGAACATGCATGCACTTTTAACACGTGAGTGTTCTAGGACCACGCATGTGTTATAGTGGGAATTTTTATGTGCCAAGTGTTGATATTATGGTAGTTGCAGGAGGTATTAACCTCCATTTGTGACCTATGACAAGATTAGAATATTTCGGAAGCAAGAAAATAATCGAATATAACCCTAGAAGAGATGTCAACTAAAGGAAATAATTAATACTAAGTAATTAACACCCAAAATGAGAAGTTGACCCACACAGTCTAGCAGAAGCAGTATAAATACAGGAGGCCAGTATTCATTTTAGCTAGACTTCTTAGAATTTCATAACCACACTTGTGTGCACTACAGAAGGCCAATTTGTGCGCAAGTCTTGGGAGGAGTTTTTTTCGCCAGTCCTACAATCTATATTATCGATCTTTCTGGGTTGGTCTCTTTCATTAGTTTTTTTGGTTATCTTTGCTTGGTGCATTTGCCTTGGTTGGCTATTGATTTTCTGCTGAAAATTCTTCTCTCTTTGAAGGTCAAGGTGCTCGGGGGTGGCATTAGTGCCTATGGTTGGGTGACAATATTGCTATATTGCCTATCATTAAATGAGCACATCCAATATTCTAACAGGTTATGGGCCCACACCTCCTTCATTCATTCTAACCAATCAAAGGAAGCTAAGCCATAAGATTATCAAGCTCATTGAAGAAATATCGCTAGGGTTACTAGCAGGTGCATTTACTAAATCATTGTTGCTAAGGTTACTAGCAGGTGCAGTTGCAGAAACCCTAAAACCCTTGTCCATCACCTTATGATAGAACACCTTACTCAAGGAGAACATATTCAAGTGTGCCTTACTCCAGTGCACCTCTTGGCACTCTCATAAGGTAGAAATGTCAAGGTTGAAATTTTTGGTCAAAGCTTGACCAGTCATCATCCAACAGAAGTCATGAATGAGAAGACAAATCATCTACACTAATCAACACTCATAGGAAAACTTGAATATGACATGTGGATAATTGATAGTGGAGATTCTAGGCATATGATAGGAGATCAAGCCAGACTCTCCAATCTAAATGAAAAGAAGACATCGTACAAGGTAGATCTTGGAGACAAAAACACTTACCCAGTAGAAGGAATTGGTTAAGACTCCATCAAGTTGAAAACATGTAACAATGTTCATTTGAGCAATGTCTTATATGTACCTGGTTTAGAAAATAATCTTGTATCAATATCCTACCTAGAAGAAAAAGGAAACAAAATAGCTTTTGTATATGGAAAAGTGTTATCTTGGCCTAGAGTCTCCAGCATAGAGAATGCTAGAGTGATTGGAATCCATGAAGGAAGACTATACAGACTACTAGAACAAAATGATGAAGCCCTTGTACATGATGAAGTCAATCCCAATGAAATTTGGCATAGAAGGTATGCTCATATCAACTATCAATCATTAGCCTTCCTCAAAAAGATGGTTGAAGGAATACCAAAACTACAGTCTACACATGAAGGAATTTTCAAAGGATGTGCTCTTGGTAAGAATATCAAGAAACCATTCTCAAGCAACAATAATAGATCTAAGGAAATTCTATATCTAATTCATTTAGATGTTTGCGGTCCGATGCCAGTCAAATCTCTAGGAGGTTCTCTTTACCATGTAATATTAATAGATTATTACTCGAGAAATACTTGGTTATATCTCTTGAAGACAAAGGATGAATCATTCAACAAGTTTCAAGAATTCAAAGCAGAGATAGAGAACCTCACAAACAAGAAAATCAAGAACTTGAGAACAGATAATGGAGGATAATATACATCCAAGGAATTCGTTGCCTTTTGCAAATCGAAAAGTATTATGAGGGGTCTAATTGTTCCTCATAATCCTCAACAAAATGGTGTAGAAGAAAGGAAGAATGGATCTATTGAAGAAACTATGAAGGCACTATTGAATGATCCAATTTTATCTGTGTATTTATGGGAAGAAGCAACCATGACAACAATATATGGTCATAACAGAATTCCTCATTGCATATTGAATGATATGACTCCAAAAGAATCCTTCTAAAGAAAGAAACCTAATGTGGAACACTTAAGAATCTTTGGATTCCATGTTTACTTTAACATTCCCAAGGATAAAAAGGAATAAATTAGAACCCTCAGGAAAGAAGGGCATATTCGTGGGATATAGTGAATCATCCAAGGTGTATATAATCTATATCATGGAACAACATAAGATTGAAGTCAGCAGAGATGTAACATTCAATGAAAAGATGGATTTCAATAAATCCATAGAAGAAACCATAGAAGAAGAAGAGTATGAAGAGCCTATTGAAGAAAGCACATGTCTTCCAGAAATTCAGAATGAAGAAAAATAACAACTTGATCATCCGATGAAACCATGTGAGACCATTGATTCAAACATTGTACCCAAAACCAAGAAATGACCAGGTTGGCTTGAAGCTACCCTACAAGAAGTAAAAAGACTCAAAGCCCCAAGTGGGACCTCTAGAAAAAGTAAGAAGCCCAAGAGATTCTCTAGTTATGCAGCATGTATGACAAAGATTCTAGACGAAGAAACTACCATGTTTGAAGAGGCAGCTCAAAAGAAACAATGGAAAGAATCCATGACAGAAGAACACCAGTCCATCATGAAAAATGATGTATGGGAAATTGTGCCTAGACCTAAAGAAAAATTAGTAGTAGTAACTTCAAAATGGGTCTATAAGATCAAACATGCAACAGACGGAAGAGTGGACAAGTATAAAGCAAGGTTTGTAGCTAGAGGGTTCTCCCAGAAAGAGGGAGAAGACTATGACGAAACATTCACTCCTATTTCCATATATACTTCCATTAGATCTATTATGTCTCTTGTTGCTTCCATGGGATGGAGTTTACATCAAATGGATGTAAAAACAGTGTTCCTCAATGGATCAATCGAATAAGAAGTATACATTGAAAAACCTCAAGGGTTTGAAGTACATTCCAGAGACACTCATGTTTGTAGACTAATGAAATCTTTATATGGACTCAATCAAGCTCCAAGAGATTGGTATTCCATAATAGAAAACTACCTAATGAGACTTGGTTTCTCCAAAAGTCATGCAGATCCAAATCTTTACTACAAAGTCGTGAAGGATGCACCTGTGATTCTACTGCTATATGTCGACTATCTATTCTTGATAGGTGAAGAGTCTCTCATCATATAGTGTAAAAAGGAACTACTTGTTGAGTTCGATATGAAAGATCTTGGTCTCATGCATTATTACTTGGGACTAGAAGTATGGCAGAAGTGTGGTGAAGTATTCCTTGGACAAGGATAGTATGCATTAAAAATTCTTCATAAGTTTAGAATGATGGATTGCAAATCCATGGATATTTCTATGACCACAAATATAAGAAAAGTAAGAGACTCGGATTATGATCCAATAGACCCATCTCTATATCGACAATTGATTGGGTCATTGATGTATTTAATAAATACTCGACCAGACATTTGCTTTGTCGTAAACACACTAAGCCAGTTCCAGGTGGAACCTAGACATGCGCATTGGATAGTTGCAAAGAATATTCTAAGATATATTTGTGCAACACTAAAATATGGTTTAAGATATACCACATCAAGTGATATACATCTTCATGGATTCACATATTCAAATTGGGGAGGAAGTGCAGAAGACAAAAGGAGTACTTTAGGGATGTGTTTCATCTTGGGTTTCGCTATGATATCTTGGGGCAACAAGAAACAAAATTTTGTCACACTCAACACAACAGAAGAAGAATATATCACAACATGTGAGGCATGTATAGAAGCAATATGGATGAGAAATTTGATTTCTGGATTATTTGATCAGGTTCCAGATTCGACCATAATACACAGTGACAATCAGAGTTGTATAAGGCTATCAGAATACCCATTGTTTCATGAATGGTCAAAACACATTGAGATCAAATACTACTTTATTCGAGATAAAGTCTAGGAAGGATAAGTGAACCTCCAATATATCCCCACAGATGAGAAGAAAACAGATATCTTGACAAAGCCTCTATCTAGAATAAAGTTTGCATATTTCCAAGTCAAATTGGGGATCGTGGAAATAACTCCCTTAGCTGAAATGGAAGAAATGGCTCTCCAAGTTGGGAGGGAGCATTGACATATCATTGATCTATGAACAATCATTTTTAGTTTTGAAAAATGGTCCAGGATGGGAAGTTCCTTTCCAGTTCGGAAAGTGGTTTGATATTTCTAATGGACAGGCATTTTCCAGTTCAGAAATTGGTCCAGATCGAACAGTCATTTTTGTAATGAAAATGGTTCGATGGATTGTTGATGTACCATAGACAATGATTCCCCTTCTGTCTAGTGTGGGGGAATGGTCTAGGACAGTCTTTCTTCTTGACGGTCACTCTCAATAGTGTTCAAGAAGACTGGTCTACCTCATCGGACAATCATTCTTTCGAAGCTCATAGTTATGAGTAGTTTCAAAGAATGGTCTATTTTGGAGGTTGGTGCAGGACAGTCATTCCCTAGGGTAGATACATCCTCTCCAGGTTGGACTTTGTTTAGTGCCAGAGGTATGTACCAGATAAGTGAATGGTCCAGGTTCATCAATCAGGGACAAGCATTCCCTAGGGAAAACTCATTGTCTCTAGGTTGTACTTTGTTTAGTGTCGGAGGAATGGCCCGGATAGGTGAATGGTCCAGGCTAAAAATTCAGGACATTTATTCTTCCTTTCTTGAGAAGAATAGTCCAGATATACCAGCATTGATGTTCTACTCTCTAAGGGAATATGTTCTTCCATATCTCATAGATGTGAGTGGAAGAATGGCCCAGATGAATCAATTTATATCATAACATTATTTTTGTGCAGGTTGATATCAGATGATATGATTACTATGGAGACTGTATCTCTCCAGACAGTAGAGGTATGCTACTATGGTGGATATGTTCCATTGTTTGTGACTATGTATCATAGATTGAGTAGTTGTGTACTAATATGGATAGACACAGTTGTGTTCTATCAGTTGACATTGTACTAGTTGTCATGGAGATTATCCAGTAGGATAATAATGACGGTTCTCCTAATTTAATTATCCTGTACGGCTATAATGATGCTACCATTTGAATGATTTTTTTGTGCTCAAGACCATTATCTGTTATACCTCCCTAGCTAGGAGGGAGTGTTGATATTATGGTAGTTGCGGGAGGTATTAAACTCCATTTGTGACCTTTGACAAGATTAGAATATTCTGAAAGAAAGAAAATAATTGAATATAACCCTAGAAGAGATGTCGGCTAAAGGAAATAATTAATACTAAGTAATTAGCACCCAAAATGAGAAGTCGGCCCAGGCAGTCTGGAAGAAGCAGTATAAATACAGGAGGCTAGTATTCATTTTAGCTAGACTTCTCATAATTACAGAAGAACACTTGCGTCCACTGCAGAAGGCCAGTTTGTGTGCAAGTCTTGGGAGGAGATGTTGCTGCCAGTCCTGCAATCTATATTCTCGATCTTTCTGGGTTGGAATCTCTCAATAGTTTTTTTGGTTATCTTTGCTTGGTGCATTAGCCTTGGTTGGTTATTGATTTTCTGTCGAAAATTCTTCTCTCTGTCAAGGTCAAGGTGTTTCGGGGTGGCATTAGTGCCTATGGTTAGGTGATAATATTTCTATATTTCCTATGGTTAAACGAGCACATCCAATATCCTAACACCAAGAACACTCCTCAACCTCTTCTATCTCAAATGGAAGGCATGGTATGGCATGGAATGGAAAGTAAAGACAAGGCAAGGCATGGCATGGCATGGCCTGACATGGAAAGCCAAGGCAAGGAAAAGAACCAAAAATTGAGGAGCATGCCAATGGTGTTGTTAAAAATGAAAAATGGTATGGATGGGACTCAAAGTGTGGGACGAAAAAAAATTGTTCCTAAATCAAAGTTAAATTAATTTGAAGTTTGACGAGTGGGTGAGAGAAAGACTTAACAGAAAATAGGGAAGATCATATGATGTGGGAGCATTGCTCCAACTCAAGGAATGCGCCAACACGCAAACATGCAATGGAGAAAGGGAGAGGCATTAAACCTCCCATTTGTTTTTAAATTTGAAATAATCCTATACGCATTTTCATGTTGTAAGGCTGTAAATGTCGGGCCATGCCTTTGTACAGGTAGTGGTTGGATTTCCTTAAAGTTTTTCTTGTAGTAGGCCCAGATCGTAGTCAGGTCTAGATAAACATTTATGAAACTTCAATGTAATAGATGAGGTTAGGTGAGAGAGGATGAGCTTGAAAATCCCCTCTTTGGTAAGGAGATCTTGTATCATATTTCAATAGGTAGAGAATGATAGAGAGGTCTAGGTAGAGAGGCCTTAGGAGGTAGAATAGTTCTGAGAGAGAGATTGAGAGAAATGGGATGTTGTTACAGTCCAGTTTTTGTAAACATTTGTATAGGCACACAGAGATAATAGAAAAGTAGTTTTTCCTGCATATCATGTGTTTATGTATTTGTGTTCATTTTATATTTTATGCATTTTCATGGTTTGAATGTGTAACTTGTGAAGTATGCATGAGACTCAATTGTTTCTTATCTTTGCGTTTCCGAGTGCAATGAATGCACACAGTCCAAAAAGAGTGCGTTGACAAAGGTTTAAGATCAAGGGAAAGGTCAGGAGGGATATCGTTGAACCTTCACCAGTGGAAGTGCAAGGAGTGCATGGGCAGAACTCTTTATTGAGTTCAGAGAGAACCAGAGTTAGTGAAGACTCTGTAGAGCTCTACCAGGTGGGCATTGAGCTGGTGCAAGTGTGCACAGAAGAACTCTGTGTTGAGTTCATTAAGAAACAAAGTTACTTAACACTATGTAAGGAAAATCTCTACAAGGTGTGCATTGAGCAGAAGAATGCCAGGAGGGAGAGAAGTATTTATTGTTCAATAAATCCTTTGGATTCTGAGTTTGACGAAATCCCAAAAACACAAGGTGTGCATGGGAGATCGAAATCTTCGAAGAGATCAAGCTCAGAAGGGATAGCGCAGAGATTTTGAAAGAGTCGGGCTTATTCTAAGTCCATAAGCTCAGAAGAGATAATGCTTTCAGAAGTGTAAGTGAGACCCAAAGGAGTCGGGTTCATAGGAGGAAGTTCGAAGGTTGAGACCTTTCGAACATTGACAAAATATTCTAAATCAAAGAAAGACTAAATCTCAAGAGGTGGAGAAACAACAACCGTCTAATCGGTTGTGTATAAGAAGTTGGACCATTATATCTACATCTAGGCAGAGGAGGAATGAGTGCAGGAGAACCAGATCTCAGCCGTCATATCTGGGCGCATGGACCAACATCCATTGGATCCAGAGGAAATTTCATGAGGTTTAACCCTTTGGAGTTACACAGGAGAGAAGACTTTGCAAAGTCACGAATTCTCAACATCATTGGAACTGTCCATCGGAAGAGACGTGTGGCGATATATCAGCGTTTCGTTGACTCACACATTAGGGAAGTTAAAGGGAAGAATCACAAGAACTCATGAAAGCCAAGTTCGTGAATTGATCGTGGTCGTTAGATACATAAGGAGGTGGAGAGATATCAAAATCTTAGGAGGAAGAATGATCATGATCGTCAGATCACAAAGAAGGAGATCAATAATCGTCGAATTAGAAGGAAGTGCATGAGCCTTAGCATGTCATGTATAGAGGAGAGAGAAGCTATCGGAGTTGAAACTTGAGATTACCCAAGTCCGGAACCTTGGAATAGAATCTCGACCATCCGATTAGTGGGATAGATCTGAATCGTGAGATCACTGGAGTCAAAGACCAAGCATTGGATCACCAACAGGAATCACAACCGTTTATTTTTGTAAGCTTGGGAGAGAGAGAGGTCTGAAACTTGAGATTCCTGAAGTCCGGAGTCCTGGAATGCCGAGGTGGAATATCATTCGTTCGATTGATCAAGCGTGAGATGTCAGATATTGTGAGTGCATAAAGAGTCAAGTTTGAGACTTGAAACTCTCAGAGCATGAAGAACTAGAGAGTCGGAGCATATCAGGATCATTGAAGCTAGGAGGGTACGTGTCAGCAGTTCAAAAGATATGGAAGAAGGTAGAAATTGAAACTTGAAACATGCGAAGTGTGAAGATTCGAAGATCTGTGAGTCGTTGATCTGAGAGGAGATACTTTTCAACAAATCTCATACTCCAGGGAAAATTTGAAGTGGAATTTCAATTTGAAAACTGAGATCGTTGAAGCACGAAGACTAGAAGACTCAGAATAAGATCTAGAGCGTTGGATTCAAAGTATACGTGGCATAAATTTGTTAACTACGGGTAAACTCCTGAAGTAACCCTCAATCGTTGGATCAGGAGGACATGCGGCAGTGGATTTTAGACCCCAGGTAAAAGTCATTGGGGAAAAGAGGTTTGAGATTTGAAATCTCAGAAGTCTGAAGCCCCGAAGGAAATCTTGACCGTCGATCAAGGAGGGGTCGTTGGATCGTTGATCTAAGTTGAAAGTTCAAACACCCAGGTGAAGACCAAGCCATTGATTTACAGGACATGTATCCATAGATCGCCAACTCTAAAGAAGTGAAGTATGAAAGAGATCTAAGTTTGAGATTTCAAACTCCCGAAGTCTAGAATTGCGAAGAGAATCTGGACCATTGATTCAAGGAGAGCTAATCTAGTCCATAGATAAGGAGGGAACATATTTGAAGCATGGATTTGGACGCTATCATCAAGATCGTGAGATCGATGATCCTGTGTCATTGCACGAACATAAGTTTGGAAGAGGTTAAGGAATCGAAGGTGGGCCGCAATTTGAACCATGGTTTTGCCAAGGGGACGCCTGGAGGTCATAGGAGCATTGTGGGCCCAAAAGTGGTTTAACTCCAGACCGGGACCCCGCCCACAATCATGTGGTCATAGCCCTAGATCATATCTAGTGAGGGCTTATCCGAAAGGGATCTAATGCCAACATTCTGAGTTTTTGCACAGAGTGAAAGAAGAAGGTCGCGGGTTGCTGTCAGACCTACACCAAGAAGTCGAGGGGGCCTGTGTTTAGATAAATAGGGGGAACTTTAAGGTTCCAGAAAGTATTTTGACTCGATAATTTGGGGATCCAAGACTGGGAGGTCACGCGGTCCTACGGGGGAGTAGGGGGGCTACATCAGGTGGTATCAGAGCACATAATTGATTTTTGTTGGCAACGAAGGTAATTAAAAGACCGAGCCTTGTTTACAGACAACAAACAAAGGAGAGACGGTGAAAGGAGATGACCTGATAACATTAGGTGGTATCATAAACAGGAATTTTCCTGCAGACAACGGGTGAAAGGAGGGTAGAGTACTGATGCTCTGTAAGAAGGTTGTTGCATGGATGCAGCGACAAAATTTTAAACAGATTGGTGAGTTGTAAGAGAAGATGGTGCTCTTGGATGAAGAGTAATTCATAGACTTTCCTGGAGGGATGGAAAGAGGTGGAAATGGCTACTCAAGGCCATGGATTTGGTCAAAGAGAAAGATGCAAGAAGAAATGCAATCTAGGGATGGATCTGGAGTTCAATCAGATAAAATCACAAATGGAGAAGCTTGCATTTAAAATTCAATAGGATGCAAAAGTGAATTGGGTGTATGAGTGGCCCATGAAGAATAAGTCTAAGTGGCTAGTAAAAAACTTGTTGGCCAGAGAACAATGAAGGTTGATGAGATTGTGGCTGAGGCATGCTGAAAACCTCAGTGACACAGAGGAGGAATTGATTCACATCTGTGAACTAGAGACTGGGAGAAATCTCAGCGACGAGGAGGAGAAGAGGTCAGATGAAGATCTCATAAACTGCCAAGTGGGCAAAAATGGACTTTCAAGTTGCCAGGTGGGAAATGGAAAGAGACCAGGTGGAGGTCTCGTATTCTACCAGGGGAACAGTGTCAAAAGTTCATATTTCAAAGTGGGAAACGAGATGGGATCGATTGATCTCATAGACTTCCAGGTTGGTAGTAGAGAATTCCCAAATTTCCATGTGGGCAGGGAGAAGGAGATGAGACTGTCTAAAAGTCTCAGGATCTCTGAAGTGAGTTCAAGTCAATGAGGAGTGTTGATAGATGGATATTCATGTGGACTTGCAGACCATGTGAATGAAGATGATGACACGTTAAAAACTTTCACCATCCAGGAAGAGCATCAGAGAATCATTTTGATTATTGGAGGGATCAAGATATTCCTACCGAGCAACCAGGTAGAGGCCAGTGCAAATGATGAAAGTGAATAATAATAAGAAGAAGGACAGCCAATGGTGAGTGTCATAGAAGAATAAGAGAAGGAGAAGACACTAACGTTTTCCCCAGCAAAAGGAGAAGGGAATTCAGCCGAATTGCTCAAAATTTTCAGCCATGTAGCTGAACAAGAAATGACTGTAGCATTGGAGCTTCCAGCAAAAGAGGAAGTAGACAAAATGGACTTTTTTGATCTATATGATGAATTGAAAACCCTAGAGAGAAGGGTAATGGTGCAAATCTTGCACATCCAACAGGTCAAGTTCGATATAGATGGAGGATCATACCATCCAGAGGAACGGTTGGAGAGAGTTGGAGATATACCAACACAAGAGGAGCTGACAGAAATCAAGATGTCAGAAGAGGAAGTCGAGCAACAACTTGATGATGAGACTGTAGAATTAAAGTCTGTAGCAGAGTGGAAACTTTATGCCACAAGGGGAGATAAAGACAACATGGGAGATCGAGTAGATCTTCCCACTGATAAGAAGGAAGAGTTGTAGATGAGAAGACTGCATAAGAAGAGACAGCCACTGGAGCAACTAGACAGGGTGATAGAAGAGATCAGGAAGTTGATGTTGAGGTCAGCAGAAATAGTCAACAAAGAGTAGTTGAGAAGAGGAGAGCCTGCCATAGCAGCAGGGAAGAAACATAAGAGGAAAAAGAAGCAGCAACAACAACATAGCTCGAGAGGAGCAAGAGAACGACTCCAAAAGAGAATTTGGGATCCAGGAGGGTTTCAACACTGGAGAAGAGGAGCTCATGTTTTTCCTAGCAAGGGAGTATGATGTAGGAGAATCACTCCACCGCAGCGAATGCACAAGCACACAAACACGCAATGGAGAAAGGGTGAGGCATTAAACCTCCCATTCTTTTTTAAATTTGAAATAATCCTATATGCATTTTCATGTTGTAAGGCTGTAAATTTTGGGCCATGCATTTGTATAGGTAGTGGTTGGATTTCCTTAAAGGGTTGCTTGTAGCGGGCCTAGATCGTAGTCAAGTATGGGTAAACATTTATGAAACTTCAATGTAATAGATGAGGTTAGGTGAGAGAGGACGAGCTCGTAGAGCCCCTCTTTGGTAAGGAGATATTGTATCAGATTTCAATAGGAAGAGAATGATAGAGAGGTCTAGGTAGAGAGGCCTTAGGAGGTAGAATAGTTCTGAGAGAGAGACCTTGAGAGAACTGGGACTCTATTACAGTCTGGTTTTTGTAAACATCTATATAGACACACAGAGATAATAGAAAAGTAGTTTTTCCTGCATATCGTGTGTTTATGTATTTGTGTTCATTTTATGTTTTATGCATTTTCATGGTTTGATTGCGTAATTGGTGAAGTATTGCATGAGTTTCAATTGTTTCTCGACTTTGAGTTTTCGAGTGCAAGGAATGCACACAGTAAGAAAACAATGCATTTACAAAGGTTTAACTTCAAGGGAAATCTCAAGAGCGATACCGTTGAACCTTCACCAGCAAAAGTGCAAGGAGTGCATAGGAGGAACTCTTTATTGAGTTCAGAGAGAACCAGATTTACCAAAGACTCTATAGAGCTCTTCCAGGTGGGCATTGAGTCGGTGCAAGTGTGCATAGAATAACTCCATGTTGATTTCAGTAAGAAACAAAGTTAATGAACACTCTATGAGGAAAATCTCTACAAGGTGTGCATCGAGCAGAAGAACACCAGGAGGACGAGAAGTATTTCATGTTCAAGAAATCCTTTGGATTCTGAGTTTGACGAAATACTAGAAATGCAAGGTGTGCGTGGGAGATTGAAATATTCGAAGAGATCAATCTCAGAAGGGATAACAGAGATATTGTGAAAGAGTCGGGCTTATTCTAAATCCATAAGCTCAGAAGATATAACGCTTTCAGAAGCGTAAGCAAGACCCAAAGGAGTCGAGTTCACAGGAAGAATTTTAAAGGTCGAGACCTTTCGAACATTGAAAAAATATTCTAAATCGAAGAAAGTATAAATCTCAAGAGGAGGAGGAACAACAACCGTCTGATCGATTGTAGAGAAGAAGCTAGACCCTTAGATCTACTTCCAGGGAGAGGAGGAATGCACACAGGAAAACCAGATCTCAGCCCTCAGATCTGGGTGCGTGGACCAATAGTCGTTGGATCCAGAGGAAAGTGCATGAGGTTTAAACCTTTGGAGTTACACAATAGAGAATACTTTGCGAATTTGCAAATTCCTGACATGATCAGAACTATCCATTGAAAGAGACACATGGCGAGCAATCAACATTTCGTTGAATCATGCATCAGGGAAGTTAAAGGGAAGAATCATAAGAACTCACAAAAGTCGAGTTAGCGACTTGATCATGGCCATTAGATCCAAAAGGAGGCAGAGAGATATCAGAATCTCAGGAGGAAGAATGATCATGATCATTGGATCACAGGGAAGGATATTGATAATCGTCGAATTAGAATGAAGTGCATGAGCCTTAGGACGTCGCATACAAAGGAGAGAGAATCTATCGAAGTTGAAACTTGATATTCCTAAAGTCTGGAACCCTGGAATAGAAGCTCAACCATCCGATTAGTGGGATATATCTTAGTTGTCAGATCACTAGAGGTGAAGACCAAGCATTGGATTGCCAGGAGGAATCACAGCCGTTGATTTTTGTAAGCTCGGGAGGGAGAGTCGTTTGAAACTTGAGATTCCTGAAGTCTGGAGTCTCGGAACACTGAGGTGGAATCTCATTCATTTGATTGATCAAGCGTGAGCCGTCAGATATTGCGAGTGCATAAAGATTCAAGTTTGAGACTTGAAACTCTCAAAGCGCGAAGAACCAGAGAGACGGAGCATATCGGGACTATTGAAGCTAGGAGGGTACGTGTAAGCAGCTCGAAAGATCTAGAAGAAAGCAGAAATTGAAACTTGAAACATGCAAAGCATGGAGATCTGAAGAGTCGTGAGTCATTGATCTGAGAGGAGACACTTGTCAAAATATCTCGTACTCCGAGGAAAAGTTGAAGTAGAATTTCATTTTGAAAACTGAGATCGCTGAAGCGCGAAGACCCAAAGTCTTGGAATAAGATCTGGACTGTTGGATTCAGAGTAGACATGGTGCAAATCTATTAACTCTGGGTAAAATCCCAAAGTAACCCTCTATTGTTTGATCAGGAAGACACACGTCAATGGATTTTAGACCCCGGGTAAAATTCATTGGGGAAAAGAGGTTTGAGATTTGAAATCTCAAAAGTCTAGAGACCTGGAGGAAATCTCGACCATCAATCGAGAAGGGTATGTTGGGCCATTTATCTAGGTTGAAAGGTCAAACACCCAGGTGAAGACCGAGCTATTGATTTACGGGACAGGTTTCTATAGATCGCCAACTCCGGAGAAGTGAAGTATGGAAGAGAGCTGAGTTTGAGATTTCAAACTCCCGTAGTCTGAAATTGTGAAGAGAACCTAGACCGTTGATTCAAGAAGAGATAATTTGGTCCATAGATAAGGAGGGTAGAGATTTGAAGCATTGATTTGGACGCTATTGTCAAGATCATGAGATCAATGATCCCATGTCACTGCAGGGATGAAAGTTGTGAGGAGGTTCAGAAATCAAAGGTGGGCTGCAATTTGAACTGTGGTTTCTCCAAGGGGACACGTGGAGGTCGTAGGAGCATTATGGGCCCAAAAGTGGTTTAACTCTAGACCGCTTATGATCTCTCCCTCAATAACGTGGTAATAGCCCCAAATCATATCCAGTGAGGGCTTATCCGAAAGGGAACTAACAACGAAATTCTAATTTTTCGCACAGAGCAAAAGGGGAAGGTCGCGGGTTGCTTTCGGACCTGCACCAAGAAGATGGGGGGGATGTGTTTAGATATAGAGGAGGACATTTAATGTTCCAGAGATTCTTTTGACTCGATAATTCAGGGATCCAAGACCGAGAGGTCGCGCAGTCCTATGGGGGAGTAGGGGGGCTGCATCATCATAGAAAATAAAATGGAATATCTAAGAGGAGATAAGAGTGTTGGTTCTTTGGTCTAGGATAAATAGGGGAGAAAAACATCCAAGTAGAGAGGAAAATAGAGCGTTGGTTCTCTAAGTTGTGGAGTTAGGTGGGTATCGTAATTTGTTTTATTTCTTGATAAAATATTTTACCAGAAATATGAGTGAGTTATGTTTTATTATTTCATTGGTAGATGTTGAAGAAATCCAAACATATTCTAAAGGCGAGGCAGGGATCACAATGAATAAAGAATATGTGCAACAAAGAAATGTAGCCTCGCCTCTAAGGTGAGTGTTAAGTTTGTACTCTTCTTCCAATGGAGTAATTATATAAGTACTTATCTGAACATGACCATGACTTAGACTGTGAACTCGACCTAGACCATGACCTAGACCATGAACTAGACCCCCCTAGCTCCATCTAAGCCTAGGAATAACCTATACTCTACCCTTAAACCCTTCCAGACCAAAGACCTAAGTGTATTATGCCTATATTGTTTGTCTAATAATGATATTTTATGGATATGATCATTCACCTATGGTTTAATAATAATTTAATGTGGTTTAATGATTATTATGGTATGATTATTCTTCTTTTTTATTTTAATAAAATCATAACATTTTAGTGGATTCGATATTATTTATATGGAATATTTATACTTCTTTCACAATCAGTGTTTAACATGCCCTAGATTATTTATGACGAAAAACTTATCTATATGTACTCTCACAGACTCTCTCTTTACCCCTCTCCTCCCTCCCTCTCTCCTCCTCCCTCCCACTATCTCTCCTACATATAATATCTCTCTCCCACCTCTCTCTCTCTCTACCCCCCTCTTGGTCTTCCTCTCCCACCCTCTCACACTCTCAAACAATCCATCTCTACCCCCTTATATATCTAACCCTCACTCTCTTTCTCCTTGTATCCCCCTCCCTCTCTCTCCCCCAATCTCCCACCTTTCTCTCTTTTATTATATCTAACCCACCTTTCGTCCCCCCCCCTCTCTCTCTACCCCCCTCTTTGTCTCCCTATCCCTCATTCTCACACACTCTATTTGTATTCCCCTCTCCCCTTCTCACACTCTCTTTCTTCCTCTCTCTCCACCCCTATCTCTACATTGCAAGGAAAGAAATGGCCTTGACCTAGACCTAGCCCTATACATAGAAGACCTAGACATGGAAATACCTAGACTGTGACCTAGACCTATACGATGACCATGCCATAGACCATGACACAGACCTAGACCATGACCTAGAACACGACATAGAGCTAGAGCTAGACTTAGACCATGACCTAGAGCTTGATGTAGACCATGACCTAGACCCCCCTAGCTCCATCTAAGCCTAGGCATAAACTATACTCAACCATTAACCCCCTCCACACTTGAGCCCTAAGTGAACTATGCATGTACCTCTTGTTAAAGGCCCAAAAACCCTTACACACACATCACCCACATTTTGGTGCTCTAACCGTTGCTCTATGCTTCAAAACACATTCAATACAAAGCCCTTAGGTCCTAGTTGTCCCCAAACCCCTATATATATTTCTTCATAAATATGTTTGGTCTATAATAAATGTTATATTTGTTGAATTAATACCATGCACATGCTCTTGTGACTTGAAATACTTATGATTGTCACTCATCCATGCCCAACAAGAACATGTGTTTCTTCCTAGAACGTGCACGTGATTTTGTGCGAAAGAATTTTAGGAACGTGCACCTATTCTAGTTGGGAATTTTATGTTCCAAGCACACTCCTCCATCTCATCTATCTCAAGATTGACATCTGTACACCCGACATATGCACACAAAAATAGCAGGAACAAACAAGTTTTTTTTTTTTAGTCTTGTTGTTTAATTCATAGACAATTTTGTGCTATTGCAAGACAATTGTGGGAAGAATTGGAAGACAAATGTCCCCAATTGGAATTGTTAGTTGTGTCTTATTGTGTAATACCAAGACAAATTTGTCCAATTGTAATTTTTATTCATGTCATCTTGTGTAATACCAAGACAAATTTTTCCAATTGGAATTGTTAGTTGGGTAATACCAAGACAAATTTGTCCAATTGGAATTGGTATTCATGTCGTCTTGTGTAATACCAAGACAAATTTCTCCAATTGGAATTGTTAGTTGGGTAATACCAAGACAAATTTGTCCAATTTGAATTGTTAGTTGTGGAATACCAAGACAAATTTATCCAATTGGAATTGAAATTGTTAGTTGTGTCTTCTTTTGTAATACCAAGACAATTTTTTCCAATGGGAATTGGAATTATTAGTTGTGTCTTTGTTTGTAAAACATAGACAAATTTGTCCACTTGGAATTGGAATTGTTAGTTGTGCCTTCTTGTGTAATACCTAGAAAAATTTGTGGTGGGGTGATTGGAAACCAATTTTTCTATTTAAACACGGGGAACTAACTGATTCAAGAAAAAAATTCTTTGAGGAAAGAGAAACCCATTCAAAAGGTAGAAGAAGAAAGAGAAAAGGTAAAGTTATGTATGTCAAAGAGTAGGCTTTCAGAATAGGGAAATTCAATTTTTAGCGGAATAGATGTCATTGTTGTTTCTCCTCCATCACCACAAGCAAAGTGTAGGAGTTCAGTAGAGACCAATCCATGTGGTATATCATCAAGAAAACTTGTTGGGGATGACCAGATGATGGAGGATTTTCTTGGAGTTGATAATACAATGGATGAAAATAGAGAGGTGGTTGGTGCACAACATTCTGGTGAAGAATTTTTTGTGGTGCAACCTCTTGTTGGATAGTCAGACATTACAGAAACTAGTCAATCCCATGTCCATTGTCCCCCCAAATTTGATTTGTAAATGATTTAAGAGTAAATAAATGCAACATTTTTAACTCCACAACAAGGAGAACAAGAGTTCCAGAATAAGGGGTTCATCATCCCTACTTAGATTGAGCAATGTGTGGCGAAGAACTCCTAAATGCATTCAGGTGGATGAAAGTGGTCTAGCATTACTTGAAGGTAAGTTACCTAACCTTACTATTCATTATCATTCTTATCAAATCATTAAAGAACATTTTGAATGAAAATCTGATGCCGTTAAATGTCAATTATTTTTGTCTTTGTTAAAATCTAGAATTTTTATTATTGTAAGGACAATTTTAGTCATCAAAATAGTCAAAAGTTTAGAAACAAATCATCATATTGTTAGAAACATTGTATATTGTTTTCAAAGAATTGGTAATAAATCTCATTCTAAATGCCACAATGAAAATCGATGTGTCTTGTCACAATCAATTGTTATCAATATCACAAGAAAACATTGTTTTCTACAACAAACCTCTCATCTCATGAAATGCAATATCAAAACCCTTATAAAGTATTCTCATAGATGAGATAACCTCAACATAGGTGGCCCAACAAATATAAGGGCCTTCACTGGTAGGATACCTTGTTCTGACATGAAGTTGATTGGAGTAGTTAAGGGACTAGTACAAGATTTCTGGCATGAGAACACTAGGCCTTCTTCCAACCAAAAAGGTGTACTAAAATTGAGAAGGGGATATAGGGACCGTGAACCCTATATTAAACAATTTCTTGACATTACACAAATGGAATTGTATGAGATATTTAGGATTGTACATAGTAAACTTAACTTGGGCCAAATATATTTTCATAAATGCAAGCCTTGGTATGTTCAAATAAACACAATTAATAACACATGTTGTTGAAGATATCACATTGATTACGGTCATTATTATGACACACATGTATATATTTTCATTTTTTGCATAACTTCCTTTTACAGGAATGCTCATTTATATTTTCGTTGTCGTCGTATAGAGACTTTATTCACAACATCTCGTTTACAAAGCGAGAGGGTTGTACATTTTATCAAAAATATTTCTTAGATGGGACATGCCCCAGGTGTGGTGGAATGACATTACTGATAAAGTGCATCCATGTAAGTGATGAGTATGAATTGGGGAGGAAGGGCATTGCCTTGCAAAGATTTAAATATGCCACATATGATAGTGATATAGGGAAGGAAAGAAAAAAGATACAATTGGTGACTTCCTAGGTACGAGTATGTGACTTCATGAAGTACTTCATCGAAAAGAAATGACACTATTTTGAACATGTGCATGTGTCTCGATGGCAGGACGAGCATTTTAGAATATGCAAGGATACATTTCCCATTGGTACAATGTTATCAATGGTTAATTTTGATGAGAATTACACCCTTCAACAGAAAAATGAGATTCAAAGACAATATTATCACTCAAAGAAGGTCATCATAATGGTCCATATCACATACATGCATGGGGCGGATAGTAAAAAAGAAAATAGAGTTATATTGAAGGAGTATCACTTCTACATAAGCGATAATTGGTGCCATGACTTAGCCTACGTAAAAAATTTCTTTCTGTTGTTTTGCAATAACCTTAAGGAGAAGAACATACAAATGGATCAACATTGGATTTAGTCAGACAGATGTGCAGGCTAGTTAAAAAATGATCGTGTATTTCACTGGTTGTGTATGTTGGACAAAAAAATCAAGGTACCACACATTTGGAACTATTTTGATTTTGGGAATAGGAAATGGGAGCATGATGGAGCAGGAACATGAATAAAAAGAGAATTATGCAAGCAATAAATAAAGTTCACAATTACTTCCCTCATTCGAAATTCAAAATCCATTGTTTAATGGTGTTATTTAGTAATGGGAGAGGGAATAGGAACTCGTGAAGACCAATCACATAGGAAAGCACATGTACATAGATATTTTCCGAGGGTGGTCGATGTAGATCGATCACAATAGTATGAATGCAAAAAAATCCAGGGTACTCTTGGATTTCATTCAGTTCAAACATCAAACAATGTAATATTTGAAATATGGAGTAGAAAACTCTCTTGCTTTTGTGGTCCATGTAGTATCAATGAATGGGATGATTGTGAATCGGAAAACTAGGTTGATATATGGGATCATGTATCACTCTCCATTGGTCAACATATAACTATGAAATTATCTCAGTTAGAGGAGGACCAATCAAGTATTTCAACAGATTATGATCATGTCTTAGATCTCGTAATGCTAGGTTTGTTGAAACCTTCTATTAAATTTTGAATAACTAGCATCAATGTTTAATTATTTGGTAATTTAGTGGACTCACATGTTGGCACTCCATTTTTTGTTGGGCTCATACACACAATGGTTTCCACAAGAGGTAATGAATGGGGAACTAATTATTGGTTGGCATGTTGCTTAGAGGGAAAGTAGACCCTCATGCGATCAATAATAAACTTTGAAGGAATTGAATTTATGATTGGGTCTATGGTTATTAAAGGAAAATATATGACACGGGATGGAAGAACACAAAAAAAAGGTGGTTATTTATTTAAATATTGTAGACCAGGTGAGTTCGTATACTATACTATGAGATTGGTCTTTGGTACAAACCTCCAACTACAAACAATGCCAAGTAATAACTCATCAAAGTTATGATACTTCTTGACTTACTCTTAGCACGATAATTTAATGGATATCATCAATATTAGAAGTGATCACGATGGTCTACTTGAATGACCATAGGTATGTAAATGGAATAATTGAACAAATATTTCAGATTTATGAATTATTGAAATTTTGGCTTCATTTTATGGTTGATATGGTATTCTTGTATTTCCATTCCTTTCCTTTCCTTTCATTTCCATGTCTTTCCATGCCTTGCCTTTCTTTGCCATGCCTTTCCATAGATTTCCTTACCTTGTCATGCCATTCCAAGCCATGTAATTTCAAGCCATGCCTTTCCTTTCCATGCCATGCCATGCCATACCTTGCCATGCCTTTTCTTGCCATGCCTTTCCTTACCATTCCATGCCATGCCATGCCATTCCTTTCCTTTCCTTGTCATTCCTTACCTTACCATTCCATGCCTTGCCATGTCTTTCCTTTCCTTACCATGTCATGCCATACCTTTCCTTACAAAGCCATGCCTTGCCTTGTCAGGCCATTCATTGCCTTTCAATGCCATGGAAAGCCTTTCTTTTCCATTCCATTCCTTTCCAAGCATTGTCTGGACAATCATTCCCTAAGGCAGACTCGTTCTCTCTAGGTTGCACTGTTATTACCTCCATAGGAATGGCCCAATTAGGTGAATGGTCCAGGTTTAGAAATCAAGGACATGCATTCCCTAGGGAAGACTCATTCTCTCAAGGTTTCACTATGATTAGTGTCAGAGGAATGGCCCCATTAGGTGAATGGTCCAGGATCATAAATCAGGGACAATTATTCTTCTATGTTGTGGAAGAATAGTCCAGATAGCCCATGGATGATGTTTTACTTTTTTAGATAAGATGCTCTTCCAGATATCACAAATGTGAGTGGAAGAATGGCCCAGACGAATCAGTTTTTATCATGATATTGTTATGTAGGTTTATATCAAATGATATGATTTTGTGGAGACTATATGTCTCTGGACAGTAGATGTATGCCACTATGGTGGATGTATTCCATTGGTTGTGACTATGTGTCACTCGTTAGTAGTCGTGTGCTACTAGGTGTGGTTTTGTACCACTGGATAATAGTTGTGTGCTACTAGGTGTGGTTTTGTACCACTAAATAGTAGTTTTGTACTACTATGGATAGACGCAATTGTGTTCTATTGAATGACATTGTTCTGATTCCCATGGAGACTATCACTAGTGTTGGATATTATTACCAGCTAGATGGATAGTTAGTATGTTGATGGACAAACATTTTCCCTGTGGAAAATGGTCCAGGACAATAATTCTTCTAATATGTATGTATGGATTAGAAGAATAGTCCTTGTAGCCCATAGCATGGCTTCGAGCATCTGTTGGAACAATTATTCTTCTAGGACATATGTCTGGATTAGAAGAATGGTTATTGTATCACTCTGTTGAGTGAGTGACTTATTCAACATTATGCCCGATTACCTAGATTGAGTATGGCTTTGAGAGATGTTGTAGTTGATTCTATCAAATGATATTGATAGTGGTGATAGTGCTCATGATTTGATCATGAGATAGTCTGTGTGGCTATGACGATGCTACCAGTTGAATGCTCTATTTGTGCTCAATGCCATTTCCTTTAATACCACCCTAGCTACAAGGGAGTGTTGATATTATGGTAGTTGCAGGAGATATTAACCTCGACGTGTAACCTCTCACAAGACTAGAATATTCCAGGAAGCAAGAAAAACCCTAAAACATTGGATAATAACCCTAGGAGACATGTCGGCTCAAGAGAATATTTAATATTGAGTTATTATCCTCTAGAAAGAGAAGTCGTTCCAGTCAAGTGAGATAGACTAGTATAAATAAAGGGTGATAGAGCTCATTTATTATACACACTCTCACAACTACATAAGACCAGTGGTGCGCAAGTTTGGAGAGGAACTACAGTTGTAGCTGCTTCAACTGGCATTTCAGTTTTGGCTTGGACTTTCTCTTGGTTATGGTTTGGAATTTTTTCTTGGTATTTTCTTGCTTGGTGATCTAGACTTGGACAAAGGTGCACTACAATTGTTGGCTATTGGATTGCTTCCAGAATTATTTTTTCTATCAAGATTAAGGTGCTCAGGGGTGTCCTTTGTGCCTATGGTTGGTTGAAAATATTGCTATATTGTCTATGGTGAAACAAGCACACCTATTTTTCTAACAATTAGAAGTAGGTTAAGTTGGTTAGAAGGTAACCCCTTAAGGAAGATACATTGAAGTATAAATAAGAGAGAAAGGCTCTCCCATTAGCACCTATTGAATATCAATGAATACCTATTTTGTGAAATAGTGTTTGGGAAGGTATTATTGATAGAGAAAAGTGTGGTAGAAAACGTGTGACAGAAAAAGTGTGACAGAAAAAGTGTGGCAAAAAAATCGAGGAAAAAAAATCGAAGTAGAAAAAATGCGACAGGAAAAGTGTTGCAAAAAAAGTGCGGTAGAAAAATTGCGGTAGAAAAATCGCGGAAGGAAAAGTGCAGTAGAAAAGGTGTAGTAGAAAAATCATGGTAGGAAAAGTGAAGTAGATAAATTGTGGCAGAAAAACCATGGAAGAAAAATTGTCATAGATAAATCGTGACAGAAAAATCATGGGAGAAAACAGGTGGCAGCAAAATCGCGACAAAAAAATCATGGAAGTAAAGTCGCGACAACAAAATCTCGACAGCAAAACGCTACAAGAAGAAAAAAAAAAAGGTATGGTTTTCATATGTGTAGTGTTGAATTTATGAATATGGTTGAGGGTTTTCCTTGTAAATATATTGGATGCCCTCTTGGAAGTTTAGGGCTTGTTGTAGAGTTGATCTGAGGCAGATCTACTGAAGTTTAGTATTGGTTCATCTTTGAGGTCTTTTGGTTGAGGTATGTTGCTGAAGTTATTGGTACAGATAGAGTTTATATAACAGTGAGGTTCTAGCACATGGTTTGAGGTACATACTTGTGGTATAGAGTTTGAGGTATATGTGATCAGATCAGATTGGTTGATGAGTATACAGTGATAAGTTTCTCCATGACATATTTGACAGAACAGGTTGTGACAGTGACATATTCAGTTTCTACATTTGGCACTTATATTTCAAGGAGGCTAGACGGGGCAAGGATAGATGGTTGTAGCCACCTTCCGGTTGTAATCGAAAAACATAGGGGGTTGTAGCCTCCTTCTAGTTGTAGTAAGAGAATTGGGGAGTTGGAGCTTCCCTCGGGTTGTAGCCTGAAAATAGGGGGTCGGATCCTTCTTCCAGTTGCAGCTAGAAAACAAAGGAATTTGGTGTCTCCAATAAATCTAATTCTTAAAGACAAATAAGAAAAAACATTATGTGGTTTTCTCCTACATTGGGTTTCCACGTAAAAAAAACTTGTGTACTATGTATGTGTATGATTGTTCATTTGTTCAAGGTTTATTTACTTTGAACTTATTAGATGATAATGCTATATTGATCATAAAGATAAATAACACTTGCATATTGTGGTTAAAAGGATTAAAATTCTTTATTACTAATTCACCCCCCCTCTCACTAATCCAACAATTGGTATTAGAGGAGGTTCCTTCAGAAATCATCTTAACCACTGAAAGGAAGATCATGAAGAGAAACAATATGTATAAAAATGGAATACCATAGTTTGATGGACATAAGTATGCATTCTAGATAAGAAGGATAAAAACATATGTACGGGAACACGTATTTGAAGTTTGACAATAAGTTGTAGATGGATACAAATAACCAGCAATTCTGCAAACAAATGACAACAAAAAGAATCTCAATTTAAATAATTCAAAAGCCAAAAATGAACTTATGAATGGTATTTGTTATTCAGTATATACCAAAGTTATACATTGTAGCTCCACTAAAGAGATTTCGGAAAAACTTCAAAATATTTATGAGGGAGACTCAAAAGTCGAAGTCAACAAAAAGGAAGCAGTGAGACAAATTCCCCAAATCATGAATCCAACCAACACTTTATGCAAGCATTGTCGAGAATGAAAGAAAAAAATACCATGTTCATATCAAAGGAATACTCAATGACAAGACTACTGGAAATTGTACATACTGATCTAGTTGGACCAACTAGAACAAAGGGTTTAAAATGTGAGAAATACTTCATGTTATTGGTTGATGATTATACAAGAATGAATACAAATTGTTTGCTCAAGAATAAGTCAAAAGCAATTGAAAACTTCAAGGTATACAAGGAAATGGTTGAAAAACAAATGGATTCAAAAATAAAATGCTTGAGATCTGGTAATGGAGGAGAGTTTACTTCAAAGGAACTTATGGATTTCTATAGC
>SNQJ01S0047835.1:33823-73215 GCA_010110895.2 Picea sitchensis | reverse complement strand
TTGGTATAGGTTTACAGCGGTATATCTCACAGTGATAGTGTGACAGTGGTTCCATCATTCTACTTCTACTTCAGGGTGGCAGGACGGGGCAAGGACATGTGGTTGTATCCACCTTCTGGTTGTAGCCAAAGAACATTGGGGGTTGTAGCTAGAGAATTGGGGAGTTGGAGCTTCCCTCGGGTTGTAGCCTGAGAATCTAGGGGTTTGGAGCCTCTTTCCAGTTGCAGCTAGAAAAAAAAGGAAGTTGGTGCTTCCAATGAATGTAATTCTTCAAGACATATAAGAAAAACATTCCGTGGTTTTCTCCGGATTTGGGTTTCCACGTAAAACACTGGTGTACTGTGTATGTGCGTGATTGTTTATTTCTTACTGCTCATTATTGGATAATAATTCTACATTGATATAACATTTGAAGAAAAAGGATTATAATTATGCTATTACTGATTCACCCCCCCTCTCAGTAATCCAACAAGAGAAAAAAAAAAAAAGGTACCTCGAAATACACCTAGAAAACGAATACATAAGAATCATCCATCCAATCAGATTATCGTGAACAAAGATGCAGGAGTTGAGACTAGAAGAAGAATTTGTTCACGAGAACAACTGCACCTAGAACTCTTATCTTCAATTGAACCATATATTTTTTAAGAAGCCAGCAAGGATGAATTATGTATAAAGGCCATGGATGAAGAATTGGATTAGATAGAGAAGAATGACACTTGAGAATTGGTTCCAAGACCAAAGTACAAGAATGTGATCAACACAAAATGGATCTTTAGAAATAAATTGAATGAAGATGGACATGTTACCAGGAACAAAGCTAGATTGGTATGTAAAGGATACACATAGATTGAAGGTATCGAATTTGAAGAATTTTTTTCCCAGTTTGTAGAATGGAAACAATTAGATTGATAATAGCTTATGCGTGTTCAAATAATATTAAATTGTATCAGATGGACATGAAATCAAATTTTCTGAATGGAGAACTAGAAGGAGAAGTCTACATTGAGAAACTAGAAGGATTTCAGTTATCAGAAAATGAAGATTATTTTTTTAGATTAAAGAAGGCCTTGTATGGTCTCAAACAGGCCCCGAGAGCATGGTATTCTAGACTAGACAAATACTTACAGTAGGAAGGATTCAGGAAAGGAAATGCAGAAAGCAACCTCTACATCAAGGTAACTAAAGATAGCATTTTATTAATTGAAGTTTATGTTGATGATATTATTTTTGGAAGTGATGATGACAGGTTGAGCTAGAAATTTGCAAAGGATATGCGGAATGAATTTGAAATGTAATTACTTGGAGAACTATCCTTCTTTATGGGTCTTTAGATATGTCAAAGCAACCAAGAAATTTGTATTTCTCAAACCAAGTATATCAGAAAAATGTTAAAGAGGTTCGGACTGGAAGATTGTAAACCAGTCAATACTCCTATGAAAACTAGTTGCAAGTTAAGTAAAGATGATGATTCAAAGTCTACAGATCAGCGCCAATACAGGTCAATCATTGGAAGCTTGATTATATGATAGCATCTAGACCATATGTAATGCAGACAGTTGAACAGGTGGAAATATTTCAAGCAACACAAAAGGAATCACATGTTCTAGAAGTAAAGAGGATATTCAGATATCTCAAGGGTATAGAAGAGTTTGGATTATGGTATCCAATAGGAACGAATTTATCACTTATTGCCTACAAAGATCCACATTGGGCAGGTTGCATTGATGACCAATGAAGCATTAGTGGACCAAATTTCTACTTGGGTGAGTGTTTGGTATCTTATATAAGCAAGAAACAATCATCAGTATCATTATCTACATATGAAGCATAGTATATTGCAACAACAACATGTTGTACACAGGTTTTATGGATGAAAAAAACTCTGACAGATATACAGGTTGAGTATGATGAGTCCATTCCAATCTATTGTGATAATACAAGTGCCATCAATATCTCAAAGAACCTAGTGATGCACTCCAAGATTAAGAACATTCCAATCAAGTATCACTTTCTACAGGAACAGGTTGTAGAGAAGAACATCATAGTTGAATATGTGAAAACAAAAGAACAAGTGGCAGATATATTCACAAAACCGCTTCCAAGGGAATCCTTTGAGTATCTTCGCCAGAGACTCGGAGTAATTTCTAATCCAAAATGAATGCTTTAGAATTCCTATCTTATATGTCTTATATTTACAAGAGGAAGCACCATAAAGAGGATAGTTCAGGATGGGGAAGCAGTTCCAAGAAGATTTCAGTCAGGGGGAGCATCCCCATGGATAGTTCAGTTAGGGGAAGTAGCCCCAGATGAGAAGTTACCTTTGTTATTGATGTCAAAGGGCCAAATATTTATCAGATACAGGATAAAGAGTTAGATGCTTGGAGAGAGATCATAGAGGCATGGTTCTAGGGTGGAGCAATGGTCACAAGGGGAGAATGAGTGATATGACTTAAGTATTGCATCAGAGTGTTGACATCAATGCCAAAGAGGGTGATTGTTGATTAATTGGGTTGGTTTTCATGGATTTAAACCATTGAATCAATTCCGGTAGAAAATTATGGTAGCCCCAATAGTATGATTAAGAGACTTCATTTTGATTTATGTATAATGGTATGAAGTTTAATATATTTACAGGTAAGGCTATTCTAGATGGATAGTACATGTCATGTCATTTTTGGTGATATGCAGAATGTCACATAACTCCTCACGGTTAGAGAGTTATGGCATGGTGAAGTGGAAACCCTCATGAGTTATCTAGAAGGTCAAAGAAGTCAAATTAATTCTAGAATCTCCTAGAAGAATTTGACTAGTAAAGTGGGTGAAACCAGGAGTTAGTCATGGGTTAAGTTGTTGCAATAAGAAAATAATTAAAAATAATTTAGTTGCAACTAGAAGTGGAGAATTTACTATTTGTAGCAAAGTGAGTTAGAAGTGGAAAAGTGGTTAGGAATGGATTACCCCTAAAAGAAGGAAAGTGGGTTAAGTTGGTTAGAAGGTAACCCCTTAAGGAAGCTACATTGAAGTATAAATAAGAGAGAAAGGATATCCCATTAGAACCTATTGAATATCATTGAATATATATTTTGTGAAAGGTTATTTGGGCAGGTATTATTTATAGAGAAAAGTGTGGTAGAAAAATCACGGTAGGAAAAGTGCGGCAGAAAAATCGCAGCAGGAAATGTGTGATAGAAAAATCGCAGCAGAAAAGTGTGGCAGAAAAATAGCAGCAGAAAAACCGCGGAATAAAAAGTGTGGTAGAAAAATCGCGGCAGAAAAACCATGGAAAAAAATGTGTGGCAGAAAAATTGCAGCAGCAAATTCGCGACAGCAAAATTGTGGCAACAAAACTACTGAAGTAGAACACTACAAGAAGAAGAAAAAATGTATGGTTTTCATATGTCTAGTGTTGAATTTATGAATTTGGTTGAGGGTTTTCCTTGTAAATATATTGGATGCTCCCTTGGAAGTTTAGGGCTTGTTGTAGAGTTTATCTGAGGTAGATCTTCTGAAGTTTAGTATTGGTTCATGTTTGAGGGATTTTGGTTGAGGTATCTTGCTGAAGTTATTGGTACAGATAGAGGTTGTATAACAATGAGGTTATAGCACATGGTTTGAGGTACATACTTGTAGTATATCTTTTGAGGTATATGTGATCAGATTAGATTGGTTGATGAGTATAAAGTGATAGGTTTCTCAGTGACAGATTTGATAGGACAGGTTGTGACAGTGACATATTCAGTTTCTACATTTGGCACTTATATTTCATGGAAGTTGGATGAGGTAAGGATATGTGGTTGTAGCCACCTTTCGGTTGTAGTCGAAAAACATAGGGGGTTGTAGCCTCTTTCTCGTTATAGTCATATAATTGGGGAGTTGGAGCTTCCCTCAGGTTGTAGCCTGAAAATAGGGGGTTAGAGCCTCGTTCCAGTTGTTGCTGGAAAAAAAACCAATTTGGTGCTTCCAATAAATGTAATTCTTAAAGACAAATAAGAAAAAACATTATGTGGTTTTCTCCCAAATTGGGTTTCCATGTAAAAAATAATGGTGTACTATGTATGTGTATGATTGTTAATTTGTTCAAGGTTTATTTAATCTGCACTTATTGGGTGATATTTCTATATTGATCATAAAGATAAATAACACTTGCATATTGTCTTTAAAAGGATCAAAAATCTCTATTATTGATTCTCCCCCCCTCTTAGTAATCCAACAATTGGTATCAGAGAAGGTTTTCCTTTAGAAATCAGTTTAACCACTGAAAAGGTCGATCATGGAGAGAAACAGTATGTATAAAAATGGAATACCAAAGTTTGATGGACATAAGTATGCATTATGGATAAGAAGGATGAAAACATTTGTACAACCACATGGATTTGAAGTTTGGAAATCAGTTGTAGATGGATACAAAGAACCACTAGTTCCACCAATAAATGAAAACAGAAAGAAACTCAGTCTAAATAATTCAAAATCCACAATTACACTTTTGAACTGTCTTTGTGATTCAGCATATATGAAAGTTATACATTGTAGCTCTACTAAAGAGATATGGGACAAACTTCAAAATATTTATGAGAAAGATTCAAAAGTCAAAGTCAACAAAAAGGAAGCATTTAGAGAAATTCCCCATATCACAAAGCCATCCAACACTTTATGCAAGCATTGTCAACAAGGAAAGAAAACAAAGACTAGGTTCAAATCAAAGGAATACTCAATGACAAGACCACTAGAAATTGTGCATATTGATCTAGTTGGACCAACAACAAAAAAGGGTTTAACAGGTGAGAAATACTTTATGTTATTGGCTGATGATTGTACAAGAATGAATGCAATTTGTTTTCTCAGGAATAAGTCAGAAGATGGAAGAATGGGAAATTTTTATTCTTGTGTAGACAAAGGCTTACTTTTTGGTTACTAAAGTACAAGGAAATCATACAAATGTTACAATTTAAGGCTCAACAAAGTTGTGGAAAGCATCAATGTAATGGTTGATGAGACAGGTGGATGAAAATTAAAGGAAGAAGAAAAATATTTAGTAGAACAGGTTTACAAAGAAGAAACAAAGGATGAAGAAGCACCATAAGGGGAAGATTAAGAAGATCAAATATAAGTAGAAGAGAAATAACAACAAGTACCTCCAAAGACACATATCAAATGAATACAAAAGAATTATCCATCAGATTAGATTATCGGGAACAAGGATGTAGGAGTTGAGAATAGAAGAAGAATTTGTTCACAAGAACAACTACATATAGCACTCTTATCTTTGATTCAACCAAACATTTTTTAAGAATCCAATAAGGATGAATTATGGGTAAAGGCCATGGATGAATAATTGGATCAAATATAGAAGAATGACACTTGGGAATTGGTTCCAAGACCAAGGTACAAGAATGTGATCAGTACAAAATGGGTCTTTAGAAATAAATTGAATGAAGATGGACAGGTTACCGAGAACAAAGCTATATTGGTATTCAAAGGATACATATAGGTTGAAGGTATCGACTTTGAAGCGACATTTTACCCAGTCACCAGAATCGAAGCAATCAGATTGATACTAGCTTATGCATGTTCAAAGAATAGTAAAGTGTATCAAATGGACGTAAAATTAAAGTTTTTGAATGGAGAACTAGAAGAACAAGTCTAAATTGAGAAACCAAAAGGATTTGAGTTATCAAAAAATAAAGATTATGTTTGCATATTAAAGAAGGCCTTGTATGGTCTCAAACGTGCCCCCAGAGCATGGTATTTCAAACTAGACAGATACTTATAGCAGCAAGGATTCAGGAAATGGAATGCAGACAACAACCTCTACATCAAGCTAACTCAATATAGTATTTTATTAATTTAATTTTATGTTGATAATATTATTTTTGGATGTGATGATGACAGGTTGAGCCATGAATTTACAAAGGATATGCATAATGAATTTGAAATGTCATTACTTAGAGAACTATCATTATTTCTAGGTCTTCAAATATGTCAATGCAACCAAGGAATTTTTATTTCTCAAACCAAGTATATCATGAAAATGCTAAAGAGGTTTGGAATGGAATATTGCAAACCAGTCAGTACTCCTATGCAAACTAGTTGCAAGTTAAGTAAAGATGATGATTCAAATTCTATAGATCAGAGACAATAGAAGTCAATGATTGGAAACTTACTTTATGTGACAACATCCATACCAGATGTAATAAAGTAAGTTGGACAAGTGGCAATATTTCAAAGAGCACCAAAGGAATCACATGTTCTAGTAGTAAATAGGATATTCAGGTATCTCAAGGGTACAAAAGAGTTTGGATTATGGTATCCAATAGGAACGAATTTCTCACTTATTTCCGACACAGATGCACATTGGAAAGGTTTCACTGATGATCGACGAAGCATTAGTGGAGCAAATTTCTACTTGAGTGAGTGTTTGGTATCTTGGCTATGCAAGAAACAATCATCAGTATCATTATCTACAATCGAAGCAGAGTATATTGCAACAACAACAAGTTGTACATAGGTTCTATGGATGAAACAAACTCTGACAGATATATAGGTTGAGTATGATGATCCCATTCCAATCCATTGTGATAATACAATCGTCGTCAATATCTCAAAGAACCCGATGATGCACTCCAATATGAAGCACATTCCAATCAAGAATCACTTTCTATGGGAACAGGTTGCATAGAAGAACATTGGAGTTGAATATGTGGGAACAAAATAATAAGTGGAAGATATCTTTACAAAACTGCTTCCAAGGGATTCCTTTGAGTATCTTCGCTAGAGAATTGAAGTAATTTCTACTCCAAAATGAAAGCTTTTGAATGCCTATCTTATATGTCTTAGATTTACACAAGGAAGCACCATGAAGAGGACAATTCAGGTTGGGGGAGAAGTTTCAGGAAGAGTTCAATCAAGGGGAGTAGCCCCAAGGACAGTTCAGTTAGGGGGATTAGCCTCGGATGGGAAGTTACCATTTCCATTGATATCAAAGGGGAAGAGATTTATCAGATGCATGATAGTGAGTTAGATGCTTGGAGAGAGAGCATAGAGGCATGGTTTCAGGGGGATCGACAGTCAAAAGGGGAGCATGAGTGATATGACTTCAGTATTGCATCAGAGTGTTGTCATCAATTCCAAAAGGGGATATTGTTGATTAATTGGGTTGGTTGTCATTGATTTCAACCCTTGACACAATTCCAGTAGCAAATTCTGGTATCCCCAACAATATGATTAAGAGACTTTCATTTGATTGGTGTATAATGGTATACAGTTTAATATATTTGCAGGTAAGACTATTCTAGATGGATAGTACATGTCATGTCATTTCCAATGATATACAGAATGCCACATAACTCCTCACGATTAGAGAGTTATGGCCTGGTGAAATGGAGAACCCTCATGAGTTATCCAGAAGGTCAAATAAGTCAAATTAATTCTAGAAGCTCCTAGAAGAAGTTGACTAGTCAAGTGAGTGAAACTAGGAGTTAGTCATGGATTAAGTTGTTGCAATAAGAAAATAATTAAAAAGAATTTAGTTGCAACTAGAAGTGGAGAATTTACTATTTGTAGAAACGTGAGTTATAAGTGGATAAGTGGTTAGAAGTGGGTTAGCCGTAAAAAAAGGAAAGTGGGTTAAGTTGGTTAGAAGGTAACCCCTTGAGGAAGCTACATTGAAGTATAAATAAGAGAGAAAGTCTCTCTCATTAGCACATATTGAATATTGTTTAATATCTATTTTGTGAAAGGTTGATTGGGTAGGTATTATTGATAAAGAAAAGTGTGGCAGAAAAAAGCGACAGAAAAAGTGTGGTAGAAAAATTGTGACAAAAAAACTGTGGCAAGAAAAGTGTTGCAAAAAATGTGTGGCAGAAAAATCGTGGCAAGAAAAGTGTCGCAAAAAAAGTGCGGCAAAAAAATTGCAGCAGGAAAAGTGCGGCAGAGAAATCGCAGTAGAAAAAACACGGCAACAGAATCGTGGCTGCAAAACCATGACAACAGAACACTACAAGAAGAAAAAAAAGGTCTGGTTTTCATGTGTAGTATTGAATTTATGAATCTAGTGGAGGGTTTTCCTTGTAAATCTGTTGGATGTTGTCTTGGAAGTTTAGGGCTTGCTATAGAGTTGATGTGAGGAAGATATTCTGAATTTTAGTATTGGTTCATGTTTGAGGGCTTTTGGTTGAGGTATGTTACTGAATTTATTGGTATAGATAAAGGTTGTATAACAATGAGCTTCTAGAACATGGTTTTAGGTACAGACTTGTGGTATAGCGTTTGAGGTTTATGTGATCATATCAGATTGGTTGATGAGTATACAGTGACAAGTTTCTCAGTGACAGATTTGACAGAACAGGTTGTCACAGTGACATATTCAGTTTCTACATTTGGCACTTATATTTCAGAGAGGTCGGATGGGACAAGGATATGTGGTTGTAGCCACCTTCGGGTTATAGCCAGAGAACATAGGTGGTTGTAGCCTCCTTCTGGTTGTAGTCATAAAATTAGGGAGTTGGAGCTTAGCTCAGGTTGTAGCCCAAAAATAAGGGGTCGGATGATCCATATGGATGTCAATGGCCTCCCACCTATTCCAACTAGCTCATTTTGGAAGTTTTCCAATTCGACAGTTTCTTCCTAGTTTTCGGGTCCCTGACTTCCGGGGCCATTATCTAGAAGGTCAAAGAAGTCAAATTAATTCTAGAAGCTTCTAGAAAAAGTTGACTAGTCAAGTGGGTGAAACTAAGAGTTAGTCATGGGTTAAGTTGTTGCAATAATAATATAATTAAAAATAATTTAGTTGCAACTAGAAGTGGAGAATTTACTATTTGTCACAGTGAGTTAGAAGTGGACAAGTGGTTAGAAGTGGGTTAGCCCTAAAAGAAGGAGAGTGGGTTAATTTGGTTAGAAGGTAACCCCTTGAAGAAATTACATTGAAGTATAAATAAGAGAGAAATGATCTCCCATTAACACCTATTGAATATCATTGAATATGTATTTTGTGAATGGTTATTTGGGAAGGTATTATTGATAAATAAAAGTGTGGAAGAAAAAATGCGGCAGGAAAAGTGCAACAGAAAAATCACGACAGGAAAAGTGCGGCAGGAAAAGTGCGACAGAAAAATCACGGTAGGAAAAGTGTGGAAAAAAAATCGCGGCAGAAAAACCACAGCAGAAAAAGTGTGAGAAAAATCACAGTAGCAGATTCCCAACAGAAAAATCGTGGCAACAAAACGCTACAAGAAGAAAAAAAAAAAGGTAAGGTTTTCATATGTGTACGGTTGAATTTATGAATCTGGTTGAGGGTTTTCCTTGTAAATCTGTTGGATTCCATTTTGCAAGTTTAGGGATTGTTGTAGAGTTGATCTGAGGAAGATGTACTGAAGTTTAGTATTGGTTCATGTTTGAGGGATTTTGGTTGAGGTATGTTACTGAAGTTATTGGTATATATAGAGGTTGTATACCAGTGAATTTATAGCACATGGTTTGAGGTACAAACTTGTGGTATAGTGTTTGAGGTATATGTTATCAGATCAAATTGATTGATGAGTATACAATAACAAATTTGACAGAACAGGTTGTGACAGTGACATATTCAATTTCTACAGTTGGCACTTATATTTCAGGGAGTTTGGACTGGGCAAGGATAGGTGGTTGTAGCCACCTTCCAATTTTAGTCGAAGAACATAGGGGGTTGTAGCCTCCTTCTGGTTGTAGTTAGAGAATTGGGGAGTTGGATCTTCCTTCAGGTTGTAGCCTGAAAATAGGGGGTCAGAGCCTCCTTCCAGTTGCTGCTAGAAAACAAAGGAAGTTGGTGCTTCCAATAAATGTAATTCTTAAAGACAAATAAGAAAAAACATTCTGAGGTTTTCTCCTGCATTGGGTTTCCTTGTAAAAAATATTGGTGTACTATGTATGTGTATGATTGTTCATTTGTTCAAGGTTTATTTACTCTGCACTTATTGGATGATAATGTTATATTGATCATAAAGATAAATAGCACTCGCATATTGTGGTTAAAAGGACTAAAAATCTTTGTTACCAATTCACCCTCCCTCTCAGTAATCCAACACCCCCGCTTACTCTGTTGCATGAATTTATACTCAATTTTGACTTCATATCAATAACCAATACCCGGTGAGGAGATGTCCAAGAAATCCATCTTTGTTTGGATGTACCTATGTAGACCACTGCAATACTTCAAAACTAAGTGCCACTCGGAGTCTTTGATACCTAGCTTTGAGAGCAAGGTATGAAATATGTTAGTGTACTTCGGCACTGTCTGATCTCTTTTCCAACGCAGAGTCGTCCATGTCATGTACTGGTCATCATAGTTTCCAACAAGGTAGAACTCCTCCTTTAAGGCATCTACAAAGGTTCTCCAAGTGGGTTCTCTCTTGAATGGTGTAGATTCATTCACGATGTACCTATTCGAGTAACCTTCCCAACAAGATATGACATGGGGAAGGGATTTAAGGAGCGTGAATGTGATCTTTTCACTATTGGAAAATTTTGGATGGAGTAATAACCTTCTAGCACATTCAACCATTTTTCTAGAGCATTTGCATCTATCTGGCCTTCAAATAAGGGGATATTAAAATTGACTTGTACCTTGAAGGGCATNCGTGAATGTGATCTTTTCACTATTGGAAAATTTTGGATGGAGTAATAACCTTCTAGCACATTCAACCATTTTTCTAGAGCATTTGCATCTATCTGGCCTTCAAATAAGGGGATATTAAAATTGACTTGTACCTTGAAGGGCATCGCACTTTTGAAATGGTTTCGTGTCAAATATGCCTCTATTGCTGCCATCAATAGTCTTCGAAGGAACTTAGCAAAGTTTTCCATCATCTCGTTCCTTTGTTGAACGAGGGATTCCTTGAGCAACGTCTTGAAAGGATCTCTTGCTCTGCCATCTCTCTTTTCTTCCACCATGGGAGGTCGCTTGGGATAGCGAAAGTGGTTGTCCTCAAGTGAAACTAGCTCGAGACTCAAATCTCTATACCCTAACCTTATCAGGGAAAGTAGACTTCTTGGATACCACTGATCCAGATTATATTGAGAACAACATGAAGACAAAAATATAACAGAGATACAAAAAGAAAATACACAGAGATATTGCAAGAATCATAGAAATATAGTGAAACCCAACTTCTATTGATGAATAAGAGAGAAAAACATTGTAGAACACAAACTAGCAGAATGATGTAGCTTATTTCTAAAAATAAAGAGATGTTGGCTACGCTTCATTCACAACAAGCTTTACATCACACTCCATTGCATGCTTAAAGGGCCTCCTTCACCTCAATTATATATGAGAGAGTGAGAGGAGAACAATTCCCATGATGCATGTGGGATAAATTAATCTAAGTTTATAAAATCACATAGGCATGTAAAATACTAGGACTTCCTGATTGGTCATCCATCACAATACTACTCTAGCGTGAGCACACTTAACTGCGGAGTTCTAATGGAATCTTGTGCATTAACGTTATATTGTAGGCATATACATAAGACCACTAGAAAATCATTACATGATGTCTGTAATTAACAAATGAAGAGTGTATTACATTCCATTCCCTATGAAAATAGTTAATATCATGGTTTATCAAAACCATAGGCTGGAAATGTTGATTTAGTGGAAAAGTTGGTTGGCCACCGAGATCCACATGGATCATCATAGTTACTCCAATCGTTAGATAAACAAAGAATTTCATAAAGCTAACGAACCCAATTACCTCCCCCACCCTCATTCTCAAATCTCAACTACCCAATCCTCTCTCCTCATTATCCAAGGTCTGATATAAGATTTCTAAAATATTCATGCAAAAGGACATAATACCATCTCCAAACCCCACATTACTCTTGCAAGCATCTTCAAAAATCTGAAACTTACAAATCTGACCCTTTCTTACATCAAGCATTCTCTGAAATCCTATGTTGATGTGGAGTCTTGTATATAGCTCAAATAGGGCAATCAAGAAACAAAGACACAAATATCATATTTATTTAACTAACCATCATTATACCACCAAAAGATCCAACGATAGGGTTAATCACACCAAACACCACATGTACTTTTACTTCATCAAAATTCTTGCTAAAATTCCACATTATTCTACTTAAAAGGACCTTAATAACATTAATGAAAAAGATGACTATAAATTTCACCAATATTATAGTATATCATCTATTCTCATACAAAAACAAAAATCTTTATAATTAAGCCGAGAGATGTATACCTATGGAAAACTTCCATATTAATCACTCTTTTAATTAAAAATATGTAATGTGCATGTCAGATTTAACGATAAAAGAATATTCTCCATCACGTCCACAAATTAAAGGCCAGGATTCACACAAATAACCCTCATGCATGTCATTCTACATCTGTTAATCATTAGGGTGTCGAATTAACACAAATTATTTATTAATGTGATTAACCTGCTTGCCACGTATAAGCTATGGTGAACGGCAAGATGACAAGCAGAAAAATGAACTTGCCACTAGCAGCAAGATACGTATACGCTATGGTGAACGACAAGATGACAAGCAGAAAAATGAACTTGCCACTAACAACAAGATGGTGGACGACAAGATGTTTGACGACAAGATGTCAAGCATCTCTCAACATTCGTGAAAAGGTTAAGTGGTCAAGTCAATCTTAATTATTTTCAACTTTCCACTTCCATTCTTAACCTTTTCCTTAATTTACCTTTGATCTTTTAACTCAACTCTTTTATGTCTCTCCTTCCCATCTCCCAAATATTACTTTCCTCTTTATATTTCTTTCTTTCACTTTCACTCCTTTCCCTCTCCTATCGACTCTTCAACCTCGTCTTCTGTATCCTTGTGCTTACTCTTCATTTACATCTCATTTAAAGTTGATTGATACCACATAACTACACCGTTCCACCCGGGTTTATCTTTTATTTCATTCGAATATGAGAAGCAGCTTTATCTTCGTCGGTTCAACAAACCGCCACTTCTCATGAATTAATGAAGCCCCTAATAATTCTGCTGGCCTTCCTGTCCCGCAGTTGCAGTGATCTGGACCCGAAAGCGAAGGGTTAGGGATGAAGTTGAATCATATTGTACTGAACATGGCCAAAATATCAGACAAATGAAAAACCCGTGGCTGTTCCGCAGACAGTGGGAGAAAGGAGAACGGTCTAGCAATAAGCAGCTCGCATTAATGGCCGTCTGATGTGGACTGGCTTCATATCTGGTCATGTAAGTGGAGCCAATGGCAGCCTTTGGTCCTAAATATAGGCCGTTCTGATGGCCGAAACTCGAGAACAGTACTGCACAATTAATGAGTTCTTCAAGTCTTGTACCACTCATCTTCTCTTGAAATCGCTGCCTGTAAAGTAACAGGAATGATCAGTCAATCCTACTTAAAAAAAAAAAAAAAAATATCGTGTTTTTTAAAACTGTTTAAATATTTTGAGTTTAAATATTTAATTTAAATGTTAAATAATAATAATAATCTATTTTTAAGATTACTGGTTAGATTTTACTAGTAAAGTTTACAGAGGTATACATACTCTACATCTATCTAGATTTGAACTTGTGGTTTTTTAGGAGAAAACTCATATTCTTAACCATTAGGCCCCTGTTTTTATATGTGATTTTATTAATTTTTATTGTAAATGTAAGAAAAAAAATTGTTTTAAATATAAAGACAACATGATATTATTATGAAATTGCATTTAATATAATATCATCGTAGTGAGTCAATTGGGTTTAGCTTAGATGGTTGTGAGGAATTATTGTTATCCTTTCCACCTGATTCAATTCTCACTCAATTGAATAAAATACCATCCTAGTGTACATAAAAACAAAAACCTTAAATATTTAAAGTTATTCTTTGCTTAACATCTTTCTAAATTTCATATACCTTATCTCATTCTATCATTCATGAATCAAGCCCTCTTAGTGACATCTTATCAAAGCATGTAATGTAGTCAATAATAATTTTGTTCTACATATATCTTTATTGTATTTTGTCTTAAAAATTTTGTCCCACATGCAATGGCATTCAACTCTACTCCATTAATGGAGAGATACAGATGTATTTGCAAATAGAACTTTCATTGAATTGAAGTTACTTAAAATAACTATTATAGACAATATTTCCTTAAATTTTTTGAAAAACAAAAACTCTTATAATGAATTGCCATTAACTTCTTAATCATAAATCTTTTCAAAATCTATCACACTACAGTAAAGATAATGTAAACCTATCATCTAGCCTCCACCCAACTTTTAAATTTTGCTCATAAATTATATTTATATATAGATATATATAATTTATAATAACGTAAATTTTAAATTTTATTGTTTTAAAAATCAGATAGATGTTAATAATGACATGTAGATTTTATAATTGTTATTATGTGACAGCTAAATAAGGAACCACTTACTCCCATATTTATTTTGGAGCTAGAAAACTCTAATGCATTTTTATCGCCCTCTCCACAACTAGAAGCCTTCACATATTTGAATTTGTGCAATCAATTACCAAATTTTTATGTAATACATTATAATTTACACCACCAATTCAATGTACATTCTCGAGCAAGGATTAATAATATTGTGTACAAAGTGTGGAAAATTAATGACAAAAAAACTTATTTCAATAGAAATAGTTGTTATTGTTATATGGTATGCACCGTTAAAAAAAATGGAAGCGAGATGTTCACAAATAATGCCATTGATTGATTACCTACATGATCATGGAGCCAAGTACTTGCAGTGGTCACGTACCTATGCCGAGTAGTAAGCATAAAGAGAAGGATTTGGGTATTTATTAATTTTAAGTGTAATATTTTCTATTTAATTAATAATGATTTTTCTTGTAAGCTCCAGAAAGAAGGCCATCATTACCATGGTGAGGGAAAGCATCATTCCTCGCACCACGTTATTAAAATCGTTATCAAATTCAAGAGGACTAATCAAAAGTGTTGAGGTAAGGGCACACTTTAACGTATCAAAGGATTACTAAGCCTAATCATCCCATACAAAGGGTGTGTCTAATCATGACAACCAAAAAAAACCATGAGCAATAGCGACATAATTGAGGACAACCAACGCAAAAAATTGGTTTTCCCCTGAAGGCTCTATAATTGGTACAGATTATGAAGTGGGGTTAGTTTAGTGATGGCATGTACCTTCAAGGGGGAGAGTATTTTGTTTTAATAGGAAATTAATTAGAGGGACTTGTTTGTTAGAGTAAAAAATAGAAATGATGATGCATATCATCCCAATGATAATCTGGTGTGGTAAGGGATTCTAGAATTTCTTCATCGGAATGAAATATGGAGTTGCTAGAGTCATCATTCATCGGTATCATTATGGTGGTAGAAGATGGGAAAGCAAACCTTTTATCAATGCCATAGGAGTGAGAGGATTGGCTCACATAGGATACTTCTAGAGAGGAAGATGCAGAACCAACAAATGGGGGATCCAACGATGTTGAAACCAAAGGTACATTAAGCTTAAGAGGGGCACACCTATGTACATCTAATGAAAATGAAGGGATTCGAGAATATATCGATCCCATGGAGATTGAAGGGGAAGGGATGTGTAGTGTATTCTCATCAATTTTAATGAGAGGAGGACTAATTTCAACAATTGGTTTTCCCTCGGTCTGAAAAAACCTTTGGCACCAAATGGCGATCTCCTCCACTACTAGAGTTGATTTCTCCTAAATGGAACAGTTGAGACAACGAACAATGACTAAGGCATCACAAAATTGAGGTAGTTTAGGGAAATGATGAGAATAGTTACCATAGGTATCAAACAAAGCATAGGGATGATTTCTCTGTAAGGAATTAATTGATCCAGAGTATTTTGAGAACGACATGAAGACAGAAATATAACTGAGATATGACAATGAAATACACAAAAATATAGAAGAGAGCACAAAAATACAGTGGAACCCAACTTCTATTATTGAATAAGATAGAAAAACACCGTAGAACACAAACTGGAAAAATGGGGTAGCTTATCTCTGAAAAGAAAGAGATGTTGGTGGGTAGCTTATCTCTGAAAAGAAAGAGATGTTGGCTACGCTTCCTTCACAAGAAGCTTTACATCACACTCCATTGCATCCTTAAAGGGCCTCCTTCACCTCAATTATATAGGAGAGAGTGACAAGAGAACAATTCCCATGATGCATTTGGGATAAATTGGACTAAGTTTATAAAATGTCATAGGCATGTAAAATACTAGTACTTCCCGAGCGGTCACCCATCCCAATACTACTCTAGACTAAGCACGCTTAACTGTGGAATTCTAATGGGATCTGATGCATTAACTCTATGTTGTAGGCATGTACATAAAACCATTACATGATGTTTGTAATTAACAAATGAAGATGGCATTACATTCCATTCCCCGTCAAAAGGGTGAATGTCATGGTTTATCAAAACCAGAGGCTCAAAATGGTGATTCAGTGGAAAAGGTGGATGGCGACCGAGATCCATCTGGATCATTCCTCCCCCCTTAGGAAGCAATGGTCTCCATTGCATTGAGTGCCCAGGGGAGAGGGAAAAGCGTTTGTTTAATTTGCATCTTGATGAGTTGCTTTCCTTGTTGGAGAAGTTGCGCCTCTTAGCTTTTTGAAGGTTGTCACGAATCTATGGCTGGAAGGGTTGGACCTTTTTAACCAGTCTGGCTACATGATATTTCTGTGTGTATAAGGAATCTTTGCGCTTTGCTGCAATCTTGTTGACCTGCTTTTGTTGGATAGAAGGTGCTTGGGCCAAGGCTGTATTGGTTGCAGTATCTTTTTGTTCACCTTTTGAACAATTTGTGAAGAAGCTAATTTTTTTAGTATGAGATACTACCTTGCGACACTGTTTAGGTGGGACATTAGTCGGAACCACCTCTGGTATCTTGTAGAGATGACCCCCCATAGTAATAGTGACACTATAGGGTCGAGACTCATAGATAGCATGGCGCTTCCACATATATGGTTGGCCTAAGAGAACATCACAGACATCTAGTGGGGCAACATCACATAATACCTCGTCCTTGAAGGGATGGATGTCGTATGACAATCGACACTGCTGGCTAACACAAAGATCTTGACCCTGGAGAAGCCACCCAATATTGTATGGTTGTGGGTGTGGTGTTGTTGGAAAATCCAACTGCTTGAAAACCTCTGCTGAGATGATGTTTTTTTGGCTTCCGCTATCCACAATAAAATGCAGTGGGGTCCCCTTCACCCACATCTGTGAATGGAAGTGTCGCTCCCCCTTCTCAGGATCCTCTTCTAGTTGGATTGTTGTAGTTGCGACAGTAGTAGTGGGTTCTGCATCAATGATCTATCTCCTTTTATTATTTTCTGAATCAGGGTCCAAGTCGAGGTTCGACTCTTTGTCTTTGAGATTGGCCACCAATGACTATATTGAGTGACATTCATTAGTGTTGTGCCAAGGGCTATTGTGAAACTCACACCACTTTCTGGTGTCTTTCTTAGACTTCCCGTTACCCTTCTTTGTTTGCACCTGGGATTGGATCTCTTGAGGTTGGCCTTCCTTGCTCTTTCCATGCTTCTCCCACTTACTCTATTGGTTGAATTTCTTCTCAATTTTGACTGCATATCGATAAGCAACTCCCAGTGAAGAGATGTCCAAAAAAATCATCTTTGTTTGAATGTACTTGTGTAGTCCACTGCGGTACTTCAAAACCAAGTGCCGCTCGAAGTCTTTGATACCCATCTTTGACCGCAAGGTATGAAAGATGTCGGTGTACTCCGGCACCGTCTGGGCTCTTTTCTGACGTAGAGTTGTCCATCTCATGTATTGGTCCTCATAGTTTCCGACAGGGTAGAACTCCTCCTTTAGGGAATCTACAAAGGCTTCCCAAGTGGGTTCTCTCCCAAAAAGTGTAGATTCATCTGCAGTGTACCTCTCCCAGTAACCTTCCCACCAAGCTCTGACATGGGGAAGGGCTTTAAGAAGCGTGAAGGTGATCTTTTCACTTTCGGAAAATTTATGGACAGAGTAATAACCTTCTAGCAGATTCAACCATTTTTCTAGAGCATCTGCATCTATATGCCCTTCAAATAAGAAGATATCAAAATTGACTTGTACCTTGAAGGGTGTCACACTTGCAAAATGGTTGCTTGTTGAAGATGCCTCGGTTGCCGCCATCGGTAGTCTTTGAAGGATCTGAGCGAAGTTGTCCATCATCTTGTTCCTTTGTCGCACAAGGGCTTCCTCGAGCAACATCTTGAAAGGATCTCCTGCTCTGTCATCTCTATTTTCTTCTGCCATGGGAGGTCGCTTGGGCTGGCAAGAGTGGTTGTCCTCAAGCAAAACTAGCTTGAGACCCAAATCTCTATACCATGACCTCGTCGGGGACCTTCTCTAAGAAATGACAAAGAGCAGACTGCTCTGATGCCACTGATCAGGATTATTTTGAGAATGACATGAAGACAGAAATATAACCAAGATATAACAATTAAATACACAAAAATATAGAAGAGAGCACAAAAATACAGTGAAACCCAACTTCTATTGCTGAATAAGATAGAAAAACACCGTAGAACACAAACTGGAAAAATGGGGTAGCTTATCTCTGAAAAGAAAGAGATGTTGGCTATGCTTCCTTCACAAGAAGCTTTACATCACACTCCATTGCATCCTTAAAGGGCCTCCTTCACCTCAATTATATAGAAGAGAGTGAGAGGAGAACAATTCCCATGATGTATGTGGGATAAATTTCACTAAGTTTATAAAATGTCATAGGCATGTAAAATACTAGTACTTCCCAAGCGGTCACCCATCCCAGTACTACTCTAGACTGAGCATGCTTAACTATGGAGTTCTAATGGGATCCGATGCATTAACTCTATGTTGTAGGCATGTACATAAAACCATTACATGATGTATGTAATTAACAAATGAAGATGACATTACATTCCATTCCCCATCAAAAGGGTGAATGTCGTAGTTTATCAAAACCAGAGGCTCAAAATGGTGATTCAGTAGAAAAGGTGGATGGCCACCGAGATCCATCTGGATCATTAATATGCTTGGTTAATGATTCAGGAAGCAAAATTTTCACAATAGGATTTGATGGATTAGATTCCAAATCATCGACGTTAAAAGGACCCTTTAATTCTAGGAGTGCTAGACAATTGTTGGTTGCATGGCCAATGAGGTCACATAAATCACATGGGATAATGACTCTAGGTGCAGTGGTTTGTGTAGCCATATTATGTCTAGAGTTATTCATGCCCCTGGTATTCTTAGCTTTACCCCCTATGGAAAATCCTTTCCTATTTTTGGTAGGGGTTTGTCAGGCCTATGTAGATTCCATAAAAGACATAGGGGTAGAACCCGTAGGTTAAACAAATGTTAGTACTAAATGAGGAGTTAGCGTGGAGGGCTTGGAGGATCCATGTACCAAACAAGAATCCCCAAAGTAATACTAGGTAAACTCAATGAATCCATCATGGGTGTACTTACTATTTCTAAAGGGGGAAATAGGAAAGGAACTTATGAAAAGGGAGTTGAATGTACCTAGACTCCCAGTTGAGTCTCGTCACTAGGAAAATGACTTATCCTGCTAAAAACGAATTTAAAAATTCCTCATACATTTAAAATAAACCAACGGGTAGCAGGCCCATAATTTAACATATGTTTAATAACATATATTAAAATGTGAATGCAACTATTCAAGAAAAACAACAATACACAACATTCATATAAATAATTTACATAGCAGAATAATCATATTAAAAAAACAGAGAGCTTATATGTTTATACATATAACCAATTGGTTGCATGAGATGGTTGAACCTTCCAACCATAGGTATTGTTTTTCGTTTTCTCTCAATAACAGGCCACCCCCGAGTTGAGGTTATGAGTCCACAAGGAGATATGGCTCTCTTGGCTCTACATTCTCCACATTCAGCGGCCCTAAACCCAGGTTCTACCCCAACAACAGTTCCAACCCACCAACTCTCTTCCCCACAACCTGCACAACCCAAGGAATGTACACCCTTCACTACTCTCATTCCATCGGCCTATACCATTAGTTTATCATGGTTTCCATTGCATTCAGTTGGCCAAAGAATCTATCATTTGGGGACTCTAGGAACTCTCAGTTGCTCTAGAAGTGTTCATAGCAGACTTAACAAGGCTCTTGAACCATTTCCTTAATAGGAAAATGCATTATAGGAATACAACCCATTTTACATGAACACGAGTGACATTTCCATCACAAAACACAACCAAGCATTGGTTTCCTTCAAGCACACCATGGTTGGTTCTCTTCCCATCACTCAGCTCCCCTCTTGTTTTCCAAAAACTACATGTAAAAACTATCCTCTTTCCCATACAAATTTCTCTTCTTCTTCATTTCTTTCTTGACTCTCACTCTTCCCAAAGATGATTGTACTTAAGCCCCATGCTCCCAACAACTATGGACTATGACTCCTCACACCCACCCTCTTACATGAGTTTAATGATTGGCCTTGGGAATACTCAACAACAAATATAAGGTTATACACAATGATAATAATTTTAGGAATGTGTGTTGGATTAATATCCATGAATATTTCCCCCCTTGTACCCCTCTTTCTTGTTGAATCATAGCCCCCTATCATTTTCATCCCTCTTGTATCACATCTAGGGGTTACTACTTTTTTTAATCATTTCAATGTACATAATACATAGTTTGGTCCTCGACCATTTTAATCAATATGAGATCTCCGCCCCGACATATTGTCTCAATAGCCTAATTCACATTTATATAGTTACATTATAATTTGTGGGAAATAAAATTAGGGATGTTACATTCCCCTCCCCCTTATTTTTTCATTGTCCTTAGTGCACAACACCATACAATGTTCATACAATTACAATTCCAGGATCTTTGGCCTTTAATCAACATATAGGTTATCCAACCTAATATTACACAGACATTCTAGCCTAAATGTAAATACATGGGAACTCCATCCCAAAAAACCATAAATACATAGGTGCTTTAGCCCCAAAACATAGTTACATTAATCATTGGCATTCCCTTACAACTATCTCTATTTACACTAGCTCTCTTCCATACACCGACCCAACCCAAGGAATTTACCCCTTCACTATTATCAATCCATTGGGTTGTACCATTCCTAATGTGCCCCCTTCACCGCTCTCACTCCATCGGGCTACACCATTGTAACCAGTTTTTCTGGCACAAGTGACTGGGAATCTCTCTTACTGGGATCTCAAGGGACTTGTGGCTAGTAAAACTACCAGGAAAAGAAAAAACATAAGAAATATTGTTACTTCAGTGAAACTTGCACATATGAGTTCACTCTTCAGGCTTGATGACCAGGTTCTTAGACAACAAAACTCCCTCACGAGAGTTCACTCTTCAGGTCTAACAATATGGTTGTTCTATAAGCCTAACAACTAGTTTATTCAGTCTTCAAAAACTCCACACAATTGCTAACATGTCCACTGGACTTTAATCTTCTCCTCTCTTCTCTTTTGAAGTTTTTCTTCCTTTCTTTACTCACCCTATAGACTCATGCATCCCTTTCATTGTTATACAATTCCTCAAGCAATCCATCATTTTCCAAGGTGTTCTTGCACAATTGAATTCCAAATTACCACCAGTCTTCCACTAGAACCCTGTAAACTGTGGAAATAATCTCATATACATCATATGCATACAACCAATATGAGACATCATCATACCGTTTTCAATTATAAAAAAATTTCAAATCTATTTTATACAGGAAAACATAATTTCCCAAGCATGTGTTTTCTGCTCATCATGTTTGTCTCTTGCAAATATAAATATCAATCTTTCTTATGAGATTACGTCGATGCCATATCCAAGACCATTCTCCTTGCAATTTTCTCAATTTACATTTAGCCAAACAAATTGTTCTCATATCATAACCATTTGCAATTATTAATTTCTTAGATTTGTTTTATACAAGAAAATAAAATTTCCATGCATGAGTTTTCTACTCATTATGTTTGGCTCTCGTAGTATCATGCATCATTTTTATTTATGTAGCCAAACAAATTGTTAGCATTCATGCATACTTACAACAACTCATGAAGTGATCTCATAATTGTATCTTACCAACATTCAATCATTTTCGTCCATTTTTCACATTAAATATAGAATTCAAACATTAACCATATTATCTAGAATGAAACTATCATTCATTACACATGCATTATCAACACAACCATATTTTCACAATGCAATTAAATTTTACCAACAAATGAATCTAATGTGCCAATAACCATGGAAACATTTACACAATGCATCCTTGCATCAAATCTAGAATACCACATATTTGTTTCATGTATTCCATCATGTGAGTTGGAAGGTCTGGCCGACACCTCAACAAATTATACAAACTCTTCCCCATTTACCTGTCCAATTATTTCGATACACTCCTCTTGAACCCATACACAACACTAGGAATATGATTCTCTTAGTGCTCTCTCATGTTGGAAAAGAGGTTGTAGTCCAATCATCAGTTATAAATGGGAATACCATTAAGCACTTGTATGACACTATGCCCCTTCCATTTCCAACGATACCATGGCCTCATACATGGCCATCCCTAATGGCATTCATTGCTACAACAAAGGTATGTCCCCTTACCTGACTTAGTTATGATCTCATAACCAATATAACATAATATGAAATTAAATTTGACATAAATGTATTCAATCATAAATAAGGTTTGTATATTCAAGGCCCTCTACCTTTACACACCAATTCAAATATTAAAATTTGAATGAGGGAATTCTGGCCTCAATTCCCTTTAGCATTTATGCATAATAAGAAATTGAATGGATACCTGCATGGATTTTATCAATTTATGTGATGCTACCTAACCAACTAATATTCTTGTGGCATCTTGCACGATCCCTTTATTAACCTCTTTATCAGCATCTTACCATCTCCATTTTTTTTCATGCGGATGGTTTTCAAATGTCGCGGTATCATCAACATATTCAACCATGCTATAAACAATTTTCCTAGATACACAATCCATCATTAGTCACATTCAAATGTCATATTTTCATTATTTCACACACACACACACACACACACACACATCAACAAAGTGCTCTTAGTCTACAATCATGCCATATGCATGTTCAGTCGTGTCCACATTCACAAATTCACATTCACAAATTCACATCAATATGCATTAATCATTCAATCTCATCATGCATACTCCATGAACATGCATTCTACATTTATTATATAAATCATGCATCACTTCCATTATGCACTCCAATGCATATCTATTTCAGATTTATTTATTTATTTTTGTGGTTGTAGATGGTTGTCCTTGAATTCCTATACATCCTTATTTCTATATGCTCTTCCATTCTGCTCATCTGTGCACCAATGATTCCTGGTCTAAACCTTTTCTAGTCAAATCGCTCTCATCCATTAGGCATTTTTTCCAATATTCCCTATTGGCAGCGACTTCAACTGTGCACTATGATAATAGAGGAAGTTTCTTTATCTTTTTCCTTTGCACTAGGTTGTTACCATTTATAGTTGTCTCCTCAACAACTCCAATCCTTCCTTCACTTCCTCTGCACAATCTATAATTATCAGTATGATCGAGTTCTTTCTAGGATCCTCTTTCGCATTTTGCACATGACTCATATGAGAGTCATACTTGTTAATTTGTTCAACACGTGTAGACTTTCACACATGCATGTTTTTAAAATGTAATCCATGATTCTTTGGCATCACATGCATGTTTTTAAAATGTAGTCCATGATTCTTTGCATATATGGTAGAGAGAGAGAGAGAGAGAGAGAGAGAGAGAGAGAGAGAGAGACCTCTACAATCCACTGTTTAGCTCTCAACGATCCTCAAATCATGGCTTTGACCTTCCAACAAAGTCTTTATACACTCCCTCCTCATGGGACTATCTCAACATGCAACTCCTTGCTGCACTTAAATATTTTCAGTCATTCACCATTATTAGCATGAAACTTGAAGACATATTCACAAGTATGTTCCTCATTTTCCCCTATGCACTTCAATGCATTTTTGTTTCAACTTTAATTATTTATTTATGTTGTAGATGATTTTTAGTGAAATCTTGTATCTCTTGGCTGCCATGTTCTTTTTGCTAAACATCTTCTAGCTAAGCCCAACTTGGCTGACTTGCATTTCTAGCCAATCTATCTTATTGACTCTGAATCTTCAACACCTATTAACTTTATGGACCAAATTGATTCAACTTTTCCCTGTCTAAACACTTTAGCACTTGTGGTTCTTGCACTATTCTCTTCTCCCTTCTTAGCCAATTGGGTCTCAATATTGACTTCCTTAGTCAATTTTCTAGCATACAATAATTCTGCGCATATGTCCTCCTCTTCTTTTTGGCTTCATAGAGACCATCTTGGAGGGGTCAACTTTAATTTACAACCTATTTCAAACTATATTGGAACTTCCAACATTGTATCATTTTCCAAGAACTTCCTTGCACAATTGAGATAGTTCCTTTTAGGTTCCATATCTTTTGCATACCATGTTAAGCATAGAAACATTTTCTTCCTCATGTGTCTTCTTAAGCATTTCCTTTTTGAAGACCACTTCCTTATTTGTGTTCTTCTTGACTTTACATCCCATTCTGACTTGGAAATACACTCAACATCCTTCAAATGTACTTTTCATTCTCTATGCACATCAACAATTCCCTTTCATTGTTGTCATAGTTCTTTGAGTGATGAAATATACTCCAACTAGCTTGTCATCCACTTATGATAATTTTTTCCATGTATCTAAACTATTAATGGAATTTATCCATTTCTAGAATCCAATTAATTTTTATGGATTACCTCTCATTGGAGTCTAATTGCATCCATGTAGAAAAAATATGTACATAATGGAATTTTCACTCTCTCATCGACTGAGTGATTTACTATTGCACCATGTTTCCATTGATCACTCTAACACAGTGGATGTACTACTCTCATTATTCATAGAATAATTCCTGGAGACAGTGCATGTTACCTTCATATATGCACCATGGCCTTGTTTATTAGAACACTAGCTTCTTGGATTCTCCAACCGTCATGGTTGCACCTGGATTCATATCTTAATGTTGTTAATTCTTGGCCTTTGATCATCTTTTGAATAAGCCTTGACATAATGCTCTCCCTTTAAATGTCTTTTCTCTTCCTTGATTCAAAGTTCAAACCCTTTTATATTCTTTTTAAGCCACTTTTCATGTTCCCATGCTTTTCACCTCTACATGTACCTATTGCACATGCAATATCATGAATTCTAGATGGTCTTTTTTACTCATCATCCACATATGATATGCACATATTTAATCTAGCATTACTTTCCCACCTTAAAATTTCATTGGAGAGATTTCATATTGCTCACTGCACCAAGATGTATGATCCTTGTAGATTCCTAAAGATATCACATGCTCTATCTGAAGAAATGCCTCGACCCTTTTTCTTCATGTCTATAAATTTACCTTGCATCTTCCACATATATAAAATCCATCCTAAACCTTCTCTTCAATCCCAACAATCATCTTCCTTCTAATTACCTAGGAATGTTACCACTTAATTCACAACTTTGGTTTCATATATGGATTATCCTATTCAAGATGTTTCCAACGACTACTTTATTTCTCAATTCCGAGCTCTGAGAAAAAAATTATAGTCATCTAAATATTGTTAATTTACCCCTTTTGTATACTTTGCATTTAGGTGTAATTAATCCCAAACACCAACTTTTGTCACTTGTAGAAGTATTTTTTTCACGAATGAGGGAAAATTTTGTGTGAGACATAGATAATAATGATGAAAGGAAATTCATAACAACTCTCATATTATCAATTTGATGCTACAGTCAAAAGATGCAACAATATGGAAATGGAAACTTTGTCCTTTTCACCCTTTTTTCCAAACTATGCACTTCTGGAAAAACTTCACTAAGCCAAGTTTGTTTGGCTTGATGAGTATACAAAATTTCAAGTAAACAAAGTTTCCCATATTTTCCATTTGGGGACCCTTTTCCTCCAAAAATCCCAAAAATCCCCCAAAAGTGGCCCATAATAGTGGATTTTCCTCTATTTTTCCATCTCCACTCCAAAATACTTGGAATCCACCCAATACATTCACACAATATTTTCATGTCTTCATTTATGAAATTTTGTACAAGTTTCATCAGTAACTATTCTCTTATCACTAAGCTTGACCTCGATCTTTAAAAACATGTAATTTGCATTTTTTAGAAAATCATAACATAATTGGCCAGTGGCCATCTGTAGAATTTTTGTAGCCCCTAAAACTGCAAACAAAACCCATATAATATTATCCGGTTTTGAGTTATTATGCTCCTTCTATGTCCAAAATATGATGTTGTCTCTAGACTTGGTTTTATTTTAGACTATACGAAATTTTTTCCTATGTGGCATCTTTGTTGACATGGCTGTTGATGTGGTATTCTGGGTCCACATGGCACCTTGAAGTGATGCCATGTCACCCTCTTGGCCACCATCTCCCTACCCCATCAGCCTTCACCTCCATCTTCCTTCTCTCTCTCTCTCTCTCTCTCTCTCTCCTTTTTCTTATTCTTCTTTATCCTAATTTATCTTTATTGCATTTTATAAATAATAAAAATATTTTTATTTGTGGACCCACTCGTAGTGGATTCCACATGGCCCCACCACATTGGCCCATGATTTCGGAGGGTCCCATCTCCCTTTCCAAAATTCCACTTGGCATCCATTCATTAGCTGCAAGGATGAGAAGATTCCATCTTGCTCCCCTTTTCCTCAGGTGCATACAACTTGCATGATCCAAGATCTAATGGTGGATATGATCAGATGATTGAAGACCCACAATTATTTCATATCATCAAAATGATAAAGTGTTGATGACTCTCCATGATGTGATACCACAAAGCACCCAGGTAGTCGTGGCACTTCCCCATTGGTTTCACATCCCTAGAATTTTTTTCAAAACCACTTATCGAACCATGCAATACCACTCATGGTATTAGTATATACCATTGTCCATCACCCCACCATGGTGGTATTCCACCTCAACACCTACCCACCACCATGGACCTACCACTATGGACCTTCCACCATGGAAGTCCACATTGTTATCACCATAAAAAACTTATGTGTGAAATTGAGCTTTCAAGATTTAGCGGGGTGCTAAATTGATGTGGAGGCATGATAAACTGAAGGACAGGGCCAAATATGATGGGAGGAGGCTAGATCTGGAAGGTGCTAAGTTGATGGGACACGACGGGTTGTAGATCACAAGCGCATTAGATCAACAGTCAGGAGCCTTTTCAGGGGGAGGAGTTGTGCGGAGTATAATTCCCAAAAGCGGGCTGAAATGTAAACCGCGGTTTCGAGTTGGGACCATGTGGTGCCACAAGATGCATTTTTGGGCGAGAAGCGGTTTACTCCAAACCACTTCTTCGCGCTCCTGAAATTGGGAAAGTATATAAAAGGCGCTTGTCGTTATTTTATTATTTTTCAAATAATGGAACGTTGAAAGATTTGCGTGACCACTCCATTCAAACTGAAGCTTGATAGGATGCCAATATCATGCCTCTTCCACTCATTTACAAGTATTTTTCATTTCCACCATGGAACCTATCATAATGTCAGTAACATAACAAGAACCCTTGTCAAACAAAGAAGCCCTAATCGACCGAGATTCATATGTTTTAGAAATTGAAATAATCATTTCTCCCATCTCCGTGTCGAGAGCTAATATGTCTGATAATGTGGGGAAGAAAATACCCTTCCTTCAAGCAGTTTAGGTCACTATAGTCCCTTGTGCTTTCGAGATCGTGTTCCCTTTCCACAAATTCATAGGTTGGTACACAAAGCAATATTCACAGGTAGAGAAAGTTGTCGTAAATAAACAAGGGTCTGAGGTCCTATGTAGGGTAGAGAGTTTGTCAATTCGAGGTGCCATGGGCATACCAGAGTCCTTCTTGGAAGATTCTGAACCGTTCAAGGAAGAAAAGTTGATTATGGTTTATAGGGAGTGTTCATCATAAGTCAAAGACTTGTTCTTACAAATGATTTTCAAACTAGAGCATCTTTCCAAAGATATGTCCTTGCCAATGAGTGTTAGTTTCATGGTTATTGAAGTCCAATGGGTCTGTTCCATACTGACTCAGAGTTTGGGTCTAGATAATGAAAAGCATGTGGTTGAGTTCATGTTAGGTTTTCTTTTGGAGTTTCTTCATTCATAGTCCATTCATTCAGTCTGTATCAACTTCAATAAATTCATAGTTGATAATATCCACAAACAGCTAGTGAATTTTAAGTCACTAAGACATTTAAGATATTACACATACTTGCTAAATATTTTCCTCGAGACAAATAAGAGAGAGTTCCCTGAAGCAACATTCATATCAACTGAATGTAAAAGGATCACATTTCTCATTTTCATCAACAAGGTCATGTCCAAGGTTTACAACTTGATTTTCAACACCATCCTACCAAGAGTCCTGGATGACATGAAGAGCTATTTATAGCCAAATCTAGAAAATAGGGTTCGGGACTAGGTATTGTTCATGAATTCAACAATGATTTGGGTTTATGGTTTTCATGAATCCCCCTATCTTCTACCTATTTTTATGATACCCAGATTCTTTTCCCTTGAATTCATCAAGCAAATAATCATATCAGAGATGGAACATTTCCTGAAATTACATAAGGCCTCCAATCTCAAATTTCCTTTCATCATTGGACCCTTAATTGTCAAGACTAGATCATGCTTATCTCAAATCCAAGAAAATCTCAAGGATTTTGGATTTACACAACTACATGGAAGAAGGTATGATCCACATTAGATCATATCCAAGAGAATATTGATGAAAAAACAGGCCCCTTATGAGAATGAACATCTTGAGGGTTTTGACAAATTGGAAAATCTAGAAGTTTGTGTTGATATGGAAGCCATCTTGCAACCATATCAAACACAAAAAGTGGAGGAAAACCTACAACAGACTCAAACGCAACAAACTCTTTAGAAGATGATGGTTAAAATTCTGAAAATAAGTGTTTACAGCAAAAGAAGCAGTTCAGAAGCCATGGGTACCAATGATCAACATAATGCCCCTAAGAAGATGAAGATCACACAATCCCCATAGATAGTGGATCTAGAGGAGGAAGATCCTAAAGAAAAGGTGAATATGGATATGTTGGAGAGTGGAACCAACATTGTAGAGGTTGGGAAGGGAAGCAAGCTCCAAAGTGAAGGCAGGTCAAGAACTTTCAGCAACAAAAAGCACATCTTTGATAAGGCTTCGGAAGAAGATTATCAATCTAAAGAAAATTTGGGAAAACAATATGCTGAGAAAGGAAATTTGGCTATAAGTGAAATGAGGGAGTTAATCCCTAAAGTAGAAAATATTTCTCAGCACAAGTCTTCTATGTTCACAGTAAGAGATATAGAGAAGAAGACATTTAATATAGCAGTTGCATATGAAGACAAAGTATCTGAGATCAAGCTAAAATATGAAAACATCAGTGCTCCAGACAAAGTAATTCCACAAGAATACTAGAGATATGTTGTATTCATATTACTTGGGCCTAAGCTTGAAGAATTCAAAGCTTTCAACTAATGAAATAAAGTTGGAAGGGTAGTTGAGGTAAGAGGAGGCATCCAACATAGCTTGGAAAACTCAAGTCAAAAGGATAGAATATGAAGGCCCTCAGGGAGTGAAATCCTCATTGGATGAAAAGGAAAAGTTGATTCAAATCTTGAAGAAGAAATTTAAAATGTCTGCCACAGACAACATAATTGGTTTCTCTAGAATAGGAAAAGGAAGCATTTCGACAGGAGGCACTGAACTACAAGGCCAAGGTATTACAGCTAGAACAAGAATAGGTGAATTGGTCACAAGGACAGACATAATTAAAAAAAAATGGTTGTATTTGTACCTTCTACTGCAGAAGTTGGGCCAAGCATTGAAGGACTTGTCCAGGATATGTCACAAGTCAGCCTAAAGGTAGGAGAAATCAAGGGGTTAAAGGGAGACATAGAGAAATTGAAGCAGGAAATGAAAACAAAATATGAAAGGATGGCTCAATTTCAAAAGGAAAATCAAGTTTTGTAGGAGAGGATAGACAAGATGAAAATAAGGTTGAGAGGCAAAGGATTATTGCAGGGAGCCAAACACATCATCTGGGATTCTATTACTGTTGAAGCTGCTAGGTTCATAGTGTACTTAAAATTCATCAAGGATAAAGACAACATGGCCATCACGGCCAGAAGAAAGTGCACTGTTGTAAATGAGACCTTAGCAAAGAAACCATCAGAGTGGTCTCAAAATGCCATAAACTTGCTAAATTCCATCCCTACTGCAGAACTTCAGACCATTGGGGTCAAAGATAGAACTACATTGATCATCTGGGCCAGGAGGATTATTGCCAAGCATAACCTATTAAAATCAGTCCAAACCAAGGCCACACAAATGGAGCAAAGTGTACAAGAATTAAAGGATTTGTTTGAAGAGTTTCTCATCAAAGGCCTCCCACCATTTTGGGATGGCAAAGGAAAATTGTATGATTAGGAGGAATACAACTCTCGCCTCACTAAATGTAGGATGGATCACTCCAAATTCAAAAACCTGGAGGAAAACTTGAAAGAAGCAACCATGGTTGAACATTTGATTATAGATTTTGAGATTTTAAATCAGTTCAAAACTATGAAGATTGGACTACCAGTCATGAACTATGCCTTGTGCATTGACCTGGAGATGCTAGTCAAAGAAATGATGGACTATGATATCCCTTATGACTTGCAATGGAAGGATATAGTGCGGTTGGGAAAAAAAAAGTGCAGTTTTCCAGGATCTAGCAGATGATGTCTAGGTGTCATCAAATATGGCAGATCAGACAAAGAACCAAAATCGAACAAGTGGAAAAATAAGGAGTTGAAGCGTCAGAGGAATTGACAATTGGTTCATGAAACATTTTTTTGATTAATCATTGTAATCTGTTCCCATACCGAAACTGTCATTTCTAATTATTATAATCAGTTTTAGAAGATGAAACATTTTAATTCAACTATTGTAATCCGTTTCTAACTGAAGGAACTCGAATTGTATAAATAATAGAAGTTCCAAATGTATTAATGCTGGCAGAAGTGCAAGGGCACAATTCTAGTGTTCTGAACTCTATTGTAATTTTCTGAATCTAAATTGAATACATACATAGAAGTATTTTAAGTCTCTATGAAAATATTCTAATGGTGGTGATATGATCTTTGTCTTTTCTCTTTGTATGTATTTCTCGTGTTTCTAATTCCATTTACATTGTCTTCTATTTAAATTGGATAGTATAAAGACCCAAAATTCATCTTGTGATGCTCTTGGCTTAAGCGATTTAAACTGTGTATATTTCTTCCTAACTAATTCAAAATTCATTTCATCAATGCTCTGATGCAGTTACTTGTTTTCTCCTTTCTTCTTACACTCTACAAATTTCAATTTACAACTCAGACTCATCACCTCATTTAGCCTTTATCCTCTAGAGAGTTCTACAGACAAGGCAGTATCTTCATTCATTTTCAAAATTTTGACTCCATATCCCTGAGTGTCCCTCCCCTTCCTTGCCAACAAATTATACAAAAATCCCCCAAAACAAAATAAAACTATCCATTGATTTCCAAAGAAATACCAAGTGACACGAGAGAGCCCTCTCTGAGTTGAGCAAGCTAGTACCCAACTCTAAAGTTGGTTTGTAGGTTACCTCTGTCATTTGTTTTATCATCTGAAAAAATTTATAGAGTCCTAACAAACATCACCACTGCCATGTCACTTGACATGTGGCCTCCACTTTATTGTTGGCATCATGTACGAAAAATCCCAAAATTTTCTAAAATTCATAATTTCCCAAAATTTTCAAATATGCATATTTTCAAAATTTCTTCATGGTTGCCATAGAAGCTCTGAAATTAAGCTTCTTATGCCCAATTTTAACTCTGTGCATGTCAATTCGATCTCTGCACCCGACATTCGATACTCTTGGATTGATTTCTCAATGAATTTCACTATAGAAATTAGGGTTTCTTTCAAATTTTGCCATGGCTACTCTGCAATTTCCATATTTTGACCAATTATAGGCCCAAAAATGCTCAATCAGAGGTAAAAATTGGGAATTTTAACCCTCTCAAATCAATTTTCACAAATTTATAGGAAAATCCCCCAACTTCTGCCTAAAACTTTTGACAAACAATTTTTAAACATCATCTTAACTTTAAATATGCAATTCCATCTTTTGTGTGTTGTTTCTGGTCCCTATAGGCTCAGTGTTGAACCCGTGGCTTTGAATATGAATATGTAATGTACCCAACCATCAAGATGAGTCTCATCACTCAAAAAACAACTTATCCTTCTAAATACGAATTTAAAAATTCCCCATACATCTAAAATAAATGAAGGGGCAACAAGCCCATAATTTGACATGCATCTAATAACATATATAAAATGTGAATGCCACTGCTCAAGCAAATCAACAACACACAAAATTCATATCAAAAATTTACACAATGAAATAATCATATTAAAAACAACAAATAATTTATATGTTTATAAATTACCAACTAGATGCATACGAAGGATGAACCTCCAAGCCATAGGCATTGTTGTTCATTTTCTCTCAATAGCATGCCACCCTGAACTGATACTATGAGTCCACAAGGAGATCTATCGCTCCTAGATCTACACTCTCCACATTTAGCAACCCCAAACCCAAGTTCTATTCAAACAACAGTTCCAATCCACCAAATATTTTCCCCACAACCTACATAACCCAAGGAATGTACCCCATTCACTATTCGTATCCCATTGAATTGTATCATTTGTTTATCAGGGATTCTAGTGCATTCGTTTGACTAGGAAATATCTTAATTAGTGACTCTATAAAGTCTCAGATACTCTAGGAGTGTTCACAATAGCCTTAACATGGCTCTTGAACCATTTCCTCAATAAGAAAATACACTACATGATTACAACCCGTTTTACAAGCACACATGATACATTTCTAGCATAAAACACAATCAAACAATGGTTGTCTTCAAACATACCATGGTTGGTGCTCTTCCCAGCACTCAACTCCCCTTTTTCTATCCAAAAACTACATGTAAAAATTGTCCTCTTTTGCATATGAATTTCTTCTATTCTTCCTTGCTTGCTTGACTCTCGCTCTTCCAAAAGATGATTGTACTTCAACCCCATGCACCCAATAACTATGGGATGTGACTCCTCACACCCACTCTCTTACACGAATTTAATTATTGGCCTTAGGAACACTCAACAAAAAATAGAAGGTTATACACAATGATAATACTTTTAGGAATGTGGGTTGGATCAATACCGGTGAATATTTCTCCCCTTGGACCCCTCTCTCTTGTGGAATCATATCCCCCCATATTTATCATTCCTCTTGTATTGAAGCCAACAATTACTACTTTTATTAGTCATTTTAATGTACATAATACATATTTTGTCCCTTTGCCATTTAAATTAATACATATTCTTTTCCCCAACATATCGGCTCAACAACCCAACTCACATTTATACAATTACATTATAATTTGTAGGAAATAAAATTGGGTATGTTGCATGAGTCATACGATGTGGATTCCCTATCCGTGATGGCATTGAGGATACAAAATAGCTATGGGCTTATTGGAAGGACATGAGGAAGAATCCTGAGACAATGAAGGTGTTGATGCCATGAGTTTTTTGGATGTTGTCCCCTTGCATGCATTAGATGGCCCAGGGAGGTGATTACTAGTGGAGGATCATAATACACACCAAACAATGTATACTTTTTTAAGACTCTGGGACTAACATCTGAAAATGAGGAAATAATTTGATTCCCATCAACATAAGGTACAATGCTATTAAGATTCAATTAAGTTTTAGGATCATGGTAAGTTAGTTTATCAATGGTAATGACCTTCCCATTGTGGGGGAAGCTCATCTTATGTAATACCCTGGTTTTGAGCTCCATATTAAATAGTGTATTTTGTGAATTTATGAAAGGCCAGAGTTCCCAAACAATCGAAAGAGGCTAGTGTGCCTGGGAAATGTAATGTTTTGATCATTATTCATAATAAATACATCATTGGATGTTATATGAACAAGGACATGAGTTATAGGGGGATATGATTCCACAAGAGAGGGGGCTTGAGGGGTTAAGTATTTATTTTATATTTTGTTTACCCATTTTTGTTTTAATGGAGAATATCGGTTACATGAGATTCTTGGGGGAAGGACATGTGGTTCTCTAATTCCAAGAAATATTTAAATCCATATTTGGTCTATTTAGGGGGGTTCACTCACTCACTCACTCATTCATTGTTCATTGTTCACATTTTTCATTATTTTATCTCTCCATTCATTTTTTCACCCACTCTTCATTCCTCATTCATTTTGATATTGGCTTGGGAAATTGTGGAGAGGAGCCATGGTTTTGTTAGCAGTAATGATTGTTTGTGTATTATAGCCATGAATTAATTCCTACATGTAGTACTTGTGTAGGAATTTGTGACACCAATATGTTCATGTGACTTAGCATTTTCATATTCTCTTGTATTTCTGGAATCGAGAATGCGATTACATCTAACTCGATCTCCAACACTTTGTTCCTGGCTTCTAACTCTGATAGGAATGGATTGGTAGTCCTTGCTTCCCCAATTAGGCTCATTGATGGTCCTTCACCTGGTCCTTTTTTGGGTGCTATCTGCATTATCTGTAATATTTGGTGTATTAACATGAACTGGTCCTGCACTTTCTGGTGTTGTTCATCTTGTTTAACTGTTTCTTCTTCCATGGCCTCCTCTGCAACATATCATACTTGGTAGTTGATCTTATCCATGTCACCATCTGTCATATTATAGACATGTGATACTTTGTGGGATTTCATATTTTTACGCGTAGCTATAGTTGGGCCCTTTCCCTTATCTTTAGTTTGATCCCCGCTCTTGGGACTATTTGTTTCATGTTTTCTACTGATGGTCCTGGCATATTCCCTATGCCCTTGTGTTGCCCTGCCCCTTGTCCATTTATTGCTCTTCACTTTCTTGTTCTTATTCTTCTTTCAGGTGTTATGTTTTCTCCCTGGAACTTTCCAGTCATCCTCCCAGTCATTCGTGATTAGGTATACATCGTCCACTGTCAAATTGTAGTTTGTTGGAAACCATTGGCACACAGGGTCTTTTATTTCTTGGATGTGCATATGGTGCATCCTTGATTTAAATTGTGCAATATCCTGGTAAGTCTCTACCATCTAAGAAGTAATGCATGGCGTGTGCATTACTTTGTGCCTATTCATATCAAAGTAGACATAAAATGTGACATTGTTATCTATTTGTCGCCTCATGTTTTTCATATGCCATAGGTTTTCATGCCATGCAACCACATTACCTTTTCTAGTTGTTCTCAAACATTGGTAATCTCAAGGATACTTCCATCCAACGAGTGTGATGAGGATGAGAATCCAGGCATAATGAAACTCCATGCCTTTCTCCTGGGATTCTATGAAATATAAAAAAAAATGATTCACCAGAAATGAGGCCCATTTCATTTGAACCCCCGACAACGAAACCATTTGTTGGCATGTGGTTGTAAGAGCCTAGGTTTAAGTTTTCTAACCAACAAAACACTTCATACACTAACCCTTTTGACATCACCTACATGCAAGTGAATTCTCACCCAAGGAATCTATTGGGGGTGTAGGAACCAAGTTTCTGCAATAGTGAGGGAATGGGAGGCAATCATCTTATTCATTTTTACTTATCTACCCTGTGTGCATCATCTTGTGTATTATTCCTTAATTAATTGGTGAATTCGGTTATATAGCACCATTATACTACATATTTCAACATAAACTATTCATTGTAACATTCATAACTACTGCACAATGATCATATAATAAAAAGATCTAGTCTAACATGCATAAAGAGAAAATTCATGATCAATTACATAAAAAGACAAGCAAACAAAGTAATTAACATTGTTCACCCAACTTTGGGATACTTCCACAATGAATGACTTCTTTATTATTCTTTTTGTAATTGCCTCAGGCTTTCACACTGCACTTACAATAGATATATAATTCTATCTCTCTCTTCATATTGTCTATCTTCTCTATAGTGAAAGCCTCTTTGTGCAACTTCTCCCTAAAAAATTAGACATAGAATTCCTCATTCATACTCAATCTATTCTCTCACTCTCTTCGCTTGGTATCAACAACATATTCTACCTGACCCATTACATATTTATACATGGATTCTAGGGATCAAAACCCTACTTGATTAACCCCAAAACCAAATTACAACTCATTTTGACTCATTACAACTTAGGTTGACTCGTTGTTTGGTCGTGCTTTTCCTGCTTTTGCACTTGCATGCTTATTTTTCCTTCTTGACTATTGTTCTTCCTTTTTTCCTGCTCTATCTTCCAACTTGATTCCCTTTATTTATTCTCTTTCTTTTATTCTCCTCTAAGTATGTGTTTACTGCGCACTTCACTCCTGAACGCACCCTTACTACACACTCCACTCCTTCCTTCTCTTCTTTCTTCTGTTGATGCATACCTCCTCCATACTTGGGATTTACCTCAAAACTTTATCCAAAATGCCTATCCAACAAAAGTATATTTATATTAAGCACATCTCATATTTAATCCATACTCCCTATCCTTTCATAGGAGGAAAATATTGCATTGGTCTTACAAAGGACTTTGCATGACCCTCTAAGAAAGGTAGTATATTTATTAGTAAAGTTTAATAGTGAAGGAAATACAATTTCATTTCAACATATTTCAAATTATGGATGCAAGTTACAATTACTTAATATTATCCACAATGATGTTGTTTGTAGGTGTTTCCACTCACCTTTGAAGAAGAAGAAACTTGTGGAATTGGTATGATATCATATCATTGTCTCGGAGACAAGCCAAGTATGTATTTGTGATTATTTTATTGTTTTTTTTTAATTTCTTAAGCTATTTATTTGTAAGTTATTTGTAATTTTTTATTTTAATTAAAAACACCAACCTAATTTATATGAACTCCCTTATTAAATTGTAGTAGAATAATTAAGATGGAACCCAGAGAAAATCAAAACCCCACACAAGCACGTGTAGGTGTAGAAAACCCCAAACCACCACAACCACCAAACATGAGCACATAAATTGATGAATGGTTGACCACTTTGAGATCACTTGTCCAGGAATTAAGTGGTACAAGAGAGCCTAGCCAATTTTCATTGGCCACTTCATTGGATTACAATGTATCATCCATTGCAATTTCCCAAGGTAAATTAACCAGTATTTATGAATACAAGGCTAGGGTGTTCGATTTCTAGAGGACTGGACTCGATAAAAACCAAGTCAGAGACTTGAATATTTCAAAATAATATTTGATGTCTCTATTTATTGATCCTAGATCTAGACTACAACCACCTATCAACAAAAAATGTATTTGTACGGACTGGTGCATCTACCTATATTTTTGTGATAACTGGGTGGATAGATGATTCATGGCCTTTGATAAACCTCCCTACAATAACATGGAGGTTCCTTTATATTTCTTGAGGAAATTATGAGAAAAATTTATTTTGGGTCACTATGTGAACTACTTCAGCATTGATCATTTATAGGGGGTGGTTATAGGGTCTGCACATGATAGAGAGCATGCTAAGAATGACCATATGTTGGGTCCTCATCCTCCTAGGTGAAGGAATAACCCACATGTCCAACATTCTCCATTATAGAGGGAATACAATAGACACGAGTATCTTTATCAATGTCGACTCGGATTATGGTGCAACATGGGAGTTTTGTTGCACTATATTGACATGAGGTTCCTGCTGGTAACGTTAGTAGAGGGGTAAGACCTTCAATCCATAAAACATAGTGTAGAGAGGTGAGGGAACATGGACATGAGAGCTTCATGGAGGAGGTTAGTATCTTAACCATTTCTATGTTCTTCATCATTATATTTGTATATAGTAGTGTGTATTTATTTTGATATCGTATTGCATGATGTTTTGCAGTTTCTATGCCCCTATAGAAAAACCTCTATGCCAATAGATGCATCAGTTTCTATCTCCATCGCATATGAAATAGTAGAGGCAACATGTTCATTTAGTGTACTGCATACATAGGTATGTGTCACATTTGATAAATTCACCATAGTGATTTCTTTATTTTCTGGCATCCCCAAATATATTGTTTGTTAAGCCCTAATATTGGCTCATTACCCCTAAATTGGGGCATATTATATTAGTATTGTTATTTTATTTATGTCGTCTTTAGGTCATTAGTTGTAATTATACCTCCTGGTCTCCTATATATACCAAGGAGACATTTTCATTTGGAATCATCTTGTACTTGAACATTTAAGTGGGGTAAAAGGAGGTTTCCTCCTCGAAGAGGCTTATTATCTGAAATTATCTCTTTTTCAAGGCATTGAGTACTTTTTCTGAGGTTTATCTATGCTATATTGATATTTGGTTCTTAACATATGGTATCAAAGCTCAAGGTCTTGGGGTTTCGCTGCTACATTTGAGACACCTTGGAATTTTTGCTATAACTTTTTTTCTACAATGTTTCAAAAGGAACGGCTTGGAGGGTATTTATTATATGGATCAAGGTACCTTGGGTTCAAAATTTAGCTCCTGAGGCCTTACACATTCGGAGATAAATCCTTTATAAGATAGGGTTCTGGAATCATCCTGAATTGAGTCATTGCGGAATGTTTTCTATAAAAAACCTTCTGTAATGTTTCATACCCTAAAATCCAAAGGCTACTTACAGAAATAAGTAAGGTATCTGTGGTAAAAATTTCAGCTTCTAGGTCATCTTAAATTTGTAGATACACCCTGTGTAAGATAGGGTATCTGACTAGTCCTATTGACTAGTCTCAAGAAGGTGTTCCAAGTAAAACAATCATAACTTCTTCCTAGAGTATCCAAATTGAGTGGGACTAGGTTCATTGGATCTTGGATAGTCTGTAGTATGTTTGGTGTGAGTGTTAGAATTTTATATCAATTATTTTGTGAGGGGCACGCTATAGAAGTGAGATCTCCTAGAAAGGCCAAAAATCGACAAGTTGTGGGGAAGTTACCATAAATTCCACTTGGCACATCTAATTTTGATCAGACCTATGGCATTGCAGAGAAGAAATATCAGAGAACTACATAAAATAAATTTTCATACCTAGAAGGGCTGAAATTTGGGAGATACAATAGAAGAAATATTGTCTAGCAGAACCACCTCAAAATCAAGGTTCAAAAGTGATACTTGGCCAACATGCCACCAAAAAAGGGACCTTCTACACCAAATAAGCCTCCAGAAAATCCTAC